>CATIWR010050292.1:0-12317 GCA_949677035.1 Omphalea diandra | reverse complement strand
TATAAAATCATGGTGCTTCATTTCCATTGGTTGGAAGTTCAATTTTTCTCTTTTAGTCCCTCTTCTTCACTCCTTAAGCACCTCCATCCATCTCTCAATCCCTATATGCTCCTTATAATCTTAAATAAGTTCTATAACACCATTTTTTATGATGTTATAACATGCACATAACATAAGACAATTTTCCATATACCTATACAAACACTACATATATGTTCAAGTGTCCCAAATATAACAGTACAAATATCATTGTCATGCTTCTACAAATCGCATGACTAAATGATCATTTATCTAATGCATATGTTCATGTGGGATTTCATATCATTTATGCAATGCATATGTTCATGTGATAATGTCAATGAATGTGGATAGGGATGTTACAACTTGAATATATGGTTAGGAAAGCAATGGCTTTCAAAACTTGAGGTTTGTTCAACATATACTTCTTCATTAATATAGCCATTAAGAAAAGCACTTTTGACATCCATTTGATATAACTTAAAATTCATATGAGATATAAATCGACGTAAAATCCTAATAGCTTACACTCTTACTACTGGTGCAAAGGTCTCATCAAAGTCAATTCCCACCTCTTGGTTATAGCCATCAGTTATTAACTGAGCCTTGTTTCTACCAATGGTTCCATGCTCGTCAAGTTTATTTCTAATGAACCATTTGGTTCCAATAATGGAATGATTTTGAGGTCTAGGAACTAAAGTCCACACTTTTTTCCTTTCAAACTGATTGAGTTCATCTTACATATCAAGTTCCTAATGTTCATCTTTAATTGCCTCATCTACTATCTTAGGCTCAATAATGGCAACAAAAACAAGATTGGTGCATGTATTTCTAAAAGATAATCTAGTTATTACCCAACTTGGTGGATCACTAATGTTGAGATCTCTTAGATGATCTTTCTTGAAGATCTAGTCCCTTTCCAATTGAGTTTGCTTTTTATTTGGAGTAGGAAGAGGTTGATCTGTGTTTTCTTTCCTCCTAATTTCTTATGGCTTATCCATATTCTTTCCTTTTTTTTTTTAAAATGTTTAGCTCACTCATAGGACTTACAAGATCAGTAACATCTTCTTATATTCTTGAAGAAGTAAGGTCAGATTCATCAAATAAAACATGCATAAACTCCTCTACAATAAGAGTTTTCTTATTGAAGACACTATACCCTTTGTTGGTAGTAAAGTATAAAAGGAAAATTCCTTCACCAGATTTGGAGTCAAGCTTGCTATGGTTGTCTTTAATGTTTAGAATAAAACACTTACAACTAAAGACTTTAAAATATGTAATCTTATGGCTTGTTCATATTCTTTCCTTTTTTTAAATGTTTAGCTCACTTATAGAACTTACAAGATTAGTAACATCTTCTTATATTCTTGAAGAAGTGAGGTCAAATTCATCAAATAAAACATGCATAAACCCTTCTACAATAAGTGTTCTCTTATTGAAGACATTATACCCTTTGTTGATAGTAAAGTATAAAAGGAAAACTCCTTCATCGGATTTGGAGTCAAGCTTGCTAAGGTTGTCTTTAGTGTTTAAAATAAAACACTTACAACTAAAGACTCTAAAATATGTAATCTTGGGTTTCCTATTGTTCCAAAAATCATAGGGAGTTTTCTTCAACAAGAGTCTCACTAAGACTCTTTAAGACATAACATGAAGTGTTTACAACTTTAGCCTAAAAATACTTAAGAAGATTATATTCATTTAACATGGTCCTAACCATCTCTTGAATAGTTTTACTCTTCCTTTCTACCACACTATTCTATTAAGGTGTTCTATAAGTTGAAAAGTTGTGTGAGATACCATACTCATTACAAAAGCTATGAAATTTAGCATTCTCAAACTTTCTTTTATGGTCACTTATAATAGAAAATATTTTTAAATCATTTTGATTTTGAATTCTCTTGGAAAAGGTCTTAAAGCATCAAAACAAGAGTCCTTATGAGGGAGGAACAACACCTAAGTATACTAGAGTAATAATCTATTATGACAAATGCATAATGCATGCCTCCCAAGCTAGACACTCTAGTGCATCCAAACAAATCCATGTGAAGTAATTGTAAAGGTCTAGATGAACTTACTTTGTTTTTGGCTTTGAATTTTGACTTATTTACCTTTTTAACATGCTTCATAAGCTCCTTCCTTTGTGAACTTGATTTTAGGCAGACCTTCAGCCAAGTTTCTTCTTTTCAGCTTATTAATGAGTTCTATGCTAGCATGTCCTAGCTTCCTATTCCAAATTTACCTTTATCCACTATAGATACTAGACACTTTGCATTATGGTTAATGAGAGAATTTAAATCAATGGCATAAATGTTATGAATTCTTCTACCAATGAATAAAATTTTGTTATCACTCATCCTTAATACA
This sequence comes from Omphalea diandra, assembly GCA_949677035.1. Lineage (NCBI taxonomy): Eukaryota > Viridiplantae > Streptophyta > Magnoliopsida > Malpighiales > Euphorbiaceae > Omphalea > Omphalea diandra. The sequence goes on along the minus strand of CATIWR010050292.1, from coordinate 9,932 downwards.
TAGCAAGTTTGTGGTTCAAACATAACTCTGAGGCCTTTGTCACAAAAGTGACTGTTTAAATCCATCAATAAGCAATACTTTAATCAAGGATAGGTGAGTTAATATCCTTACCAACTTTACCTATGCCAATGATTTTGGCTTTTCCATTTTCTCAAAAGGATACATTTCCAAGTCCTTAAATGTTTGCTAATTGCATGGAGAACTTTCTTTCTCTTGTCATGTGCTTTGAACTCAAGATAGCACTATTGCTCTCTAACTTATCTGTAAAACAAAGAGAATCAAGTTTTAGGTACCCAAATCTTCTTGGGTCCTAAGGGGTTAGCTTTTGCTATTTGATTATCATACCTTATAGTGTTTCTCATGTGAGAAATGTTATTGTATGGTGTATATTTATATCCATGGTTATGCCAATTTTTGTGCCTTTGGACACTGTGTCTCCAAGGCTTGTATGAATGATGCATATAGGCATAATTTGTTGTAGGAGGAGCATGTCTTAATTATGTATCAATAGGTTGAGACTTAACCTTTATGCCATTTGTCTTGGCATTTCCCTTCTTAGGAACTTCTTGCATTCTAATTGGGTTAGGCTAGCTAACTTCCTTAGCCTTATCCAAATCCATGCTTAATGGATGGGCACCTTTGAATTTCAAGGATGGAATTTAATTTCTACTTTCATTTGGTGAATTTGCTAAGGATATCCTTGGGCTTGGAATTCTTAGCAGTGAGAGACTCAACCGCCTTTACTAGAGTCTCTTAACTCTTAACATAATCTTTCAAAGATTTGTTCTCTTTCTTAAGAGAGGAGGTGCTAGACTTAAGAGTCTCAACCTTCAAGGTGAGCTTAGTACTAATAGAATATAATACATCTCTAGGATAAGAATCAAAAGGATTTACCTCATGATCATCATCGTGTCACTATCATTGCAGGACGAGTGCTCACTTGAGAACTTATCTAATTTCTCCTCAATTGCCATTAATTAATGATTGGCCACCTCCTTTCTAATATCCTTATATTTCAAAGTAACTTATGTCGTCCTAAGTAGCTTTATACACTTCCTTATCTTTCTTGGAGGTGTGTTTTTTGGTAGGAGCATAGTTCTTTTTCACCTTAGGATAATCTGACTTTATGTGTGCTCTTTCATTACATCCATAACAATGAGTTGACTCTTGCTACCTTTCTTCTTGTACCTCCTTGCCCTTTTGCTCTTTCAATTTGAGAGAAATTTAATATGTTATGAGAGTGAGGTGCTTATCTTCACTACTGTCTTCATCATCACTAGATGAAGAAGATGTTAGCAAATAAGAAAAATATGGGGATTCAGAGCATACCTCTTTGGCTTTTAGGGCCAAATCTTTCTTTCTCACTCCATTACTTTATGTTGGCTTCTTAAGAGTGATTTCATGTTTTAATAGCTTTCCCATGAGCTCATCCAATAATAATATTATTTTCTTCCTCTGTTGTTGTCTTCTTGGCTTCCCACTTATCTTTGGGAAGTGTTCTTATAATCTTCGCTACCATGTCCCTATTAGAGTAGGATTTCCCAAAAGTTTTGAGAGTGTCCATTATGTCAATAAACTTGTTATACATCTCAATGATGGTTTCACAAGGCTAACACATAAATGTTTCATACATGTAAGTATGCATTTATATCTTTTTCTTCTTGACTTCACTTGCACATTCATGCGAGTCTACAAGGTGTCCTATATTTCTTTTGCTAATGTGCACATTTGCAGCTTAATGTACTAAGATTTGTGGGTTGCATAGAAGAGAATGTGCATTGCTTGTCTATTCTTTAAATTTGCCTTATTCTTTTTAACTGTCCATTCACTTTTAGGCTTAGGTACTATAACAACTCCAACTAGTTTAGTTGGAATTTCTCTTCCTTTTTTGACAATGTCCCGTAGATATATGGTTTCATTGTCTAGAAAAATCTCCATATGATTGTTTCAATACCCATAGTCATCTCCTTTGAAGAGGTGACATGTGGATTGATTATGGTACCTCATGACTTGCCATGATCTTTACTCTGAGCATTTAAGCTTTTTAGGAGAGACAGGCTCTGATAATAATTGTTGTCCCTTGATGCCCTAAAAAGGGAGTTGAATAAAGGAATGACAAGTAAAAATAAATTATAACAAGTGCAGAAACAATGAAGAATCAAGACAACCATTTTATATAGGTTTGACACAACTTGCCTACGTTCTCTCCTCTAATATTCCCACTAGTGCCTTTCACTATCTAGATAGCTTACAGATGCTATCAACTACCTTTATAATAGTAGTTTTTAGGCACTACCAAATCGTTACAAGTAGACTTTTAGGTGCTACTTAAACCATTTCGTAAAGTAGTTTATAGGTACTACCTTAAACCTTTCACAAAGACGGTTTTAGATCTCCTAAGATCACCTAAACAAAGGTTTTCTCAAATGAATTTACAACTCAAAAAGTTGAGAAGAAAAACTCTCTGACTTAAGTAATAAAACAACTCAAAACACATTTATAAGGTATGCTTGATTGGTTGAGAGTTTAGAGAGAAATTTGAAAACTTGTTCTTTAACTCTGTTTTTAAAGATAGCTTTTACAAGCTTTGACAATGATAATCTCTTATAAGCTACATCATACTTGTTTCACCTCTTTTATTCAAAGACAGTTTTCACAATAGAAATACTCATTTTTTGATCATTTTCTCTTTTTTATTTTATTGTGGGAGAGTCCTTTTATAGGCAAAGACAGGAAATTAGTTGTTAGAAAGAGGGCTATTACTGATGTCACTAGAGTAGACACTCAATGCCTGTTGGATAATCTCTATCCCTGTTGTTGGGTGAATTTTCAAATAGAATACAACTTCAACGATCATTGAACACATCAAAACACCCGTTGGAACTAGCTGTTAGAGAGAGATTTGACTATATGCTCCTCTCCTATCTTTCTCAATTATTTATTTAGCAACTCCTTTAATGGCTTTTAGCAATTCTCAATGCCTATTGGAATTCAACTTTGACTCCTATATAGATATGAACAATGCTTATTATAAATTTCTAGGAAGATGTGAACTTGATTCTCTATTTTTCAAGATTTTTAATAGTGCTTCAACGATTGTTGGCAAGCTTCCAGTGCCTATTGAGAAAGATCTTAATGCCTATTGCACTTTTGAAGGTGCCCCATTTGAGGGTCCATAAACTTTAGCTCTGCTTGAGAACTTCTCCAATGCCCGTGTCTAGATCTTGAGAGTTCTTTTCACGTCAAGTCACTTAATCCAGTGCCTAATGCAAAAATACAATGGCTATTAAGATATCAAAGAGCCACGTCCATTGCGAAATTGCAATGCCCATTGTGAAGATATTTTGTACAACTGAAGTGATTGAGTCATCCAACGCCTATTACGCTTTGAGAGAACTACTAGCTGAGAGGTTTAGAAGACTTTACTCATACTTGGGTGTCACTTTAATGCCTATAGAGAATCTTCAATACTTATGGTAGAAGTCACAATGTTTGTTGAAATGTGGCAACACCATTGGCTTTGAATACTTAGAGTTTTTACTAAAACTCTTTTTTCCAAACAACTTTGATTTGATATACCTGTAAGATTTTACACAACCAACCTAAATAAAAGTTAGTTTTATATGTGTTTGTAATCATCAAAACAAGCTAGGATCAATGCTAACTAGGTATATATACATGACTTAACGAGAGAAAGAGCGTGGGAATTCAGTCGACGACCTATGCTCCATGTGTCTATATGCAAAACTTATGCTCCATAGTACCCAAACCTTAAGATTCACTATTTGAAAAATAATTATGATTTGGTAAGTCATGACTCAATGAATAAAAATAACAATCAAATTTGAATGGCATAAACAATAATCAAATATTATTAGGATACATTATAAGTATATGAATTAACCATGCAAGTGCAAATGCAGTAGATTGACTTTATTTTGACCTTGTAAGGCAGACATTGCTCCCTAGAATTCATGTGATTCAAGTGACATTTGATTTTGTTGGCCACCATATAACATGCAATTCATTTGATCAATAACATGTGCCATAATAGGACATATTGATCTATTTTCCAAGTGATTTGTAAGTGTTTGACAAGCTGATCACAACATCCTTTTAGTTCCATATGCAAGTGTTCATTCATTGGTATACCAAGTAATCATTGAGATCATATAATTCTCACTTGACTTGTATTCAAATGTAAAATGTCACAATTCAATCACATATACACATAATAAAACCTAATCATATCTTACAATCATCACACATATACATTAGAATCCAATTATGGCTTTTACTCACCTTTGATGCAACCAACCTTTATGGTAGGTTTAAAACTCTCTCTTGGGCTTTCTCAATGTTTTGAGATCCTAAAATTTGATACATGTTTCATTATAAAATGTCAAAATGAGTTTGCATGCATTGTATGCAATTATGGACATGTTCCATACAAGTGAACCTAGTGTTTATGCCTTTTTTTTTTTCTTATTTGGCAGACTAACCTTACTACACTCTAACTGTAATACATCTTTCTATACTTATCCAAATGTCTTGATTCCTTTCTTTTACATAAATTAGACACATAATGATACAATATAGTCAAAATTCATGCAGTTATAATTCCTATAGAAATTATGTGAATTTTTGAATTCTATCCTATTTTAATGTGATCCTAGCCTGAGTAGGTCTTACATTTTTAGCCATATCTCAAATTATAAAAATTTAATTTCAAAAATGATTTACCAAAAGTTACATAACACATAAATGAACATTTCTCATGCTTAATATATTGTGTAATTCAATCTATAAAGTCACGAAAATAAATGGTCAATCTCAAGGTGAGGAGGCTTTAACATGTTGAGAATCAGTCACAAAGAAGGAGCAAAATCTCGTTGTCCACAATATACTTGGCAAAACTATTGTATAGGAAAGTATATGAGACTTAATTCTACAACTTTCAAGATTGTTACAACACTAAATTCCCATTCTATAGCCATCAAATTATTAAAAAACATAATTAAGAGATTAAACAAGTTTCATCAGGTTCAAGGTCAGTCACAATAAAAGAGAAATATTTGTTTCCACACAAAAAATTAAGCAATAAAGTTTTATGAGAATTTAGAGGGGATATACAATTACAAATCTTATATTTTGCACTTTGTCTAAATCAGCACAAAAGGTCATCAAAATATATGAACACAACCAAGCTCATGAGGTTTCGATAGGTTGTGAACCAACCTTAATAATGGAGCTATAGCTCTTCACACATATCATATTGAGCAAAACTGCTTTGTATTCACTTAGAAGAGGCATAAATAAAAAAATTTTGTGTTTTACACTTTCCTTAATTCCTTTTTTAAGGTTGTGGGTACAATAATCTGCTATAACAATAAAACCAACACAATTAATTCTTGTTTCTCTTGAGCTTCAACATCCATACATGAACTCTACCTTAAATTACTCCATGATCCTTTCTTTTTCTTTTTCTTTTTCTTTTTCTTCTCCTCCTTCTCTTTCTTCCTTAGCTCTCTTTTTCCTTTTTTGTCCTTCACATTTTTTCCACCCAAAAATGCTCCTAAAGGAAGAGGAATTCAATGCATACACCTAATCTAATAAGACAAAATTATGATGGCCTCATTGGTTAGATTTTCCATTTTCCTTTTTTAGTCTTTCTTCATCTATTCTTAATCACCTCCATCCATCTCCTAATCCTTATATGCTACTTATACTTTTAAATAAGCTCCAAAACACCATTATTTATGATACTATAACATACACACAACATTTGATAATTTGTCATACAGCTATGCAAACCTCACTTCTATGTTCAAATGCCCTAGCTTCATTTCTTTTTTCCTTAGCTCTCTTTTTCTTTTATTGCCTCTCACATTTTTCCTCCCAAATAGTCTCCTAAATGAAGAGAAATTCAATGCATACACCTAATCTAATAAGATAAAATCATGGTGGATTACTACCGTTGGTTGGAAGTTTCATTTTCCTCTTTTATTCCTTCGTCTTCACTTTTTCATCACCTCCATCCATCTCGTAATCCCTATATGCTACTTATACTTTTAAATAATATCAAAATACCATTATGTATGATACTATAACATGCACATAACATATGATAACTTGCCATGCAACTATACAAACCTCGCTTATATGTTCAAGTGCCCTAAATGCAATGGTTCAAGTGTCATCGTCATGCTTATCAAATTTATATATCTAAATGTTCATTTGTTTAAAGCATATATTCATGTGGGATTTCAAATCATTTATGTAATGAATATGTTAATGTGAGGGTGCTAATAAATAAGAATAGGGATGTTATAGAGGTGAAGTCTAAGCTATATAACAATGAACCTCATGTGTACATTATGGGAGGCAATATATGGGTGAATGTAGGAAATTGATTAGTGAGTGCTACTTTTGTTGGTCTTTTGATCATATGCTTAGAGATTGTTCTAACAGATCTAGAATGTCAGAGGAAGGTAGAGGTAGAGTTACACCATAATCCACAGTTAAAGTTTTAAAAGCAAATGGAGTTGAAGTAGCTTTTGGTAAGGGTAAAAGAAGAGGTAGATCAACTATAACTGGGTAAGGTATGAATATATCAGAAGGTCAAATTTCTAAACCCTAGACACATACTAGAGTACTTTCCATGACTCAGCAAGAAGTCATTGTCGCTCTAAAAGTTATCACTAGTAAAATTTTTCTCCATTATTTAGAAGTTGATTAATAATTGATCTTGGCTCCACACATTCATTCATTTTCATTGAACATGGCATCCCAATTTTATAGTAAGCATCGACCTTTAGGTTTTAACCTAAGTGTGAGTACTCCTTTAAGAGATGTGATGATTATGGATAAGGTATGTCATGATTGTGTGATTCATATTAATGACATTAAGTTGAATGTTGATATTGTATTGTTGCCACTTCATGAATTGGATGCGATACTTAGTATGGAATAGTTGACCAAATATCATGTAATAATGAATTGTTTTACTAAGGAAGTTATTTTATAATCTCCAAATTAGAGAAGGTTGGTATTTTAAGAGGAAAGATAAATTGTACCTGCATGTCCAGTTTTTGCCATAAAGGCTTTTTGCATGGTTAAAGGTGGTTGTGAGCATAGGGTAGACATAAGGTTTATAAATAAATTACTTGAGGATATTATAATGGTAAATGAGTTTTCAGATGTATTTCCCACTAATTTACCCGATTTGCCATATGATAAAGAGATAAATTTCATAATTAAGTTAGTTCTAAGAACAACACAGATATCTATCCACCTTATAGGATGGGTTCAACTAAGTTGAGAGAATTGAAGACTTAATTATAAGGACTTTTTGAAAAGGGATTCATCAGACCTAGTGTGTCACCTTAGGGTGTTCTAATGTTATTTGTTAAAAAGAAATATGGGACGATGAGGCTATGCATTGATTATAGGCAGTTGAATTAGGTTACTATCAAGAACAAATATCCTTTACCAAGAATAGATGATATCTTTGACCAGTTGCAAGAAGCATAGGTATTTTCTAAAATTGACTTGAAATTGAGCTATTATCAGCTTAAAATTTCAAATCCAAATGTATTGAAGACTATTTTTTGAACCAGGGATGGGAATTATGAATTTTTGGTGATGACATTTGATTTGACTAATACACCAATTGCATTCATGGCTCTTATGAACAAACCGTTTTATCCTTACTTATACAAATTTGCAATTTTCATTGATGACATAGAGGTTAGAAAAAATTGTAATTTTCATTGATGACATGCAGGTGCATTCAAGAAGCAAAGAGGAGCATGAACAAGATTTAAATATTGTGTTACAAATTCTTAGAGAAAAATAATTGTTTGCTAAATTAAGCAAGTGTGAGTTCTAGATTGATCAAGTGGTATTCTTGGGACATGTAGTTTTTGAAAAAGGTATAGAGGTAGATCAAAACAACATTGAAGTAATAAAAAATGGGAAACCCCAAAGAATGTTGCAGAAGTTTGAAGTTTCTTAAGATTAGTTAGGTACTATCGTCAATTCGTTGAAGACTTTTCACTTGTTGTTACTCCTTTGACCAAGTTACTTTAGAAAAATATAGCATTTTAATGGTTTAAAGCATGTTAGAAGTGTTTTGATGAATTTTAAAAAATATATTGACTCCAGTGTTACCCATTCCTATAGGTAATAAAGGATTTATAGTTTATAACAATTCCTCTCACCAAGGTTTGAGATGTTTTTTAATGCAACATGGTAAGGTAATTGCATATGCTTTTAGACAACTGAAGCCTTATGAATTATCTTACCCAATATATGACTTATAACTTACTACCATTGTGTTTGCTTTGAAAATATAGAGGCATTACTTGTATGAAGAAACTTTTTAGATATTTATATATTACAAGAGCTTGATGTATTTTTTAAGCCAAAAAGAATTAAGCATGAGATAGGCAGTGGTTAGAATTGCTAAAAGATTATGATTACATCATTGAGTATCACTCTGGGAAGGCAAATGTGGCAGTAGATGCTTTGAGCAGGAAATCAAAAGGCACTAGAGCTTTTTTACAGGTATTTATACTATCTTATTTAGTTCATTTATGAGCTATGAATGTGGAACTTAATATTTAAGAGAATAGGGTATTAATTGTTATTTTTAAAGTGAGACAAATATCGCATGATCAAATTAAAGGAACACTGGGAAATAATTAGAGGTTATAGAAAATTATTGAAAAAATAAAATAGGGGAGACATATTGATTTTGGTATTCAAAATGATGCCCTGATTTGACAACTTACACAAAGAAATCCTAAAACAAGCACATAAAGCTCCATATGCCATGCATTCAGGAATGACGAAAATGTATACTACCCTGCTATCTCATCTTTAGTGGCCCAAAATGAAGAAAGATGTGGCAACCTATGTTTTAAAATGCTTAACACGTTAGTAGATCAAAATATAACATCAAACATCAGTTGAAAAATTAAAACCCTTGATGATTTTGATATAGAAATGGGAAAGAATAACCATGGATTTTGTGCATGGGTTATCGACAACTTTGAAGAAGAATGATGCTATATAAGTGATCATTGATCAGCTAACAAAGTCAACTGACTTTTAACCTATTCGATGGGTGTTGTCCCTAGGCACCAAGAAGGGGAGGGGGAGGAGGAGGGGGAGGGGGTTGAATTGGTGTATACAAATTAAAACAAGAAAGTAAGAAGGATAATGAGTAGAAGAGAGACACAAGATTTATAGTAGTTCAAATATAATCGACCCTACGTCCACTCCCTAATTCTCTGCAATTGGATGTTCTATTATCTTTAAATGGTGTTTCTAAGCTCATACATAACTTTTACACTTGTGTTTTCAAGGCTCACACAATAACCTTTACACTTATGTTTTTAGGCTCACACAACAACCTTTACACTTGTATTTTTAAGGCTCACACAATAACCTCTTTTAGTGTTTTTATAGGCTCACGCTACAACCTTTACAAATGGTGTTTATGTTTACACCAAACAATCACCAAAAGAAGAGAAAAGATTGAGTAGCAAAATTGCAAGAGTTTGGGTTACAAATTAATGAATTCTCTTTCATTTACATCTATTTGGTGGGTATTTATAGCCTTTACCCACAAAGAGATGTTGTAATAAAACTAGTAGCAAATCTCCAAAGTATGCTCGGCAAATTATGCATTAAATGCTTGTCAGGCTTTATTCGTGGTCGCTACTACTCTTTCGCAGTCACGATTTTCTAATTTTCCATATGTGAGCCAAAAATTGCGGCGAAAATGTAACAACCATATTCATTTACATAACTCATATCATTCATGTTCAAAATACATATGCATAAAGGTTTTATCCATCCTACACACAATCAAACATTTACTTGATGTACATATATGTATATGACACAAGGAGAGATAGAGTTTG
>CATIWR010050285.1:0-37613 GCA_949677035.1 Omphalea diandra | reverse complement strand
ATCAACTTCTTCATTTCTTCTTGAGGGATTGATTCAATTCTGCAATAACAACACTTATTTGAAACATTAGTGATGATCAATCTACTTTGTCAAGATCAAAAGAGGTTTTAAACCTAGGATTGATTATCCTAGTTCAACAGATGTGTAGGGTACCATTCAAGGATTATGCCATAAAAGGTGGATATAACATATAAAGAATAAAAAATTATGGAAGAAGGGTGACAACTAAATGTATAAAAAATAATTATAAATGAAGGATTCTTGCCTCTAAGTTAGATGAATTCATGATAAAGACTTTGAAAAATGAGCATACTTGTGTTGCCTTTAATTCAAATAAAAAAAATAATGTCACAAATAAATAGGTCAATAATAAATTGATGAAGTTATTTAGTGTTAACCTAAACATTAGTTATGACTTAAAGTTATAGCAGATTAATATCAAATGGGACATTAATATACCTATATAGCAATTGTACAAGACTAGGGCAAAAGCTAGAATACAAAATCATCATGCACACATAGAGAGTTTTAGAAAATTAAGGAAGTACATGGAGTTTGTGTTGACTATTAACCTTGGGAGTATGGTTAAGTTTAAGCCTCATATGAAGAATAACCCTAATGAACAAACTAGGTTTAAAAGAATTTTTATATGTTATAAGGGTGTTATAAATGCATTTAGAAAGGGGTTAGGCCTTTTATAGGGATGGATGCATGTCATTTGAAAGGTCCTTTTGATGGAGTTATGCTAAGTGCAATATCCTTTGATGGGAATGGAAGGGTTATTCCATTAGTTGTAGTAATGGTGAAGGCAGAATGCAAAGAGACTTGGTTTTTTTTTTTTTATGATTTACTGAGACAATAAATTGAACCATATGATAAGCTACTAACATTTATGTCAGATAGGCAAAACATATGCTTCCATTTCTGCTTTTATCAATTATTTCTTTATGTTTTATGCATTTTTTAAAAAATTTCTTTACTTATGTTTTGTAGGGAGATATTGATGTTGTGAAAGTGATTTTCCCTAGTGTAAGTCATAGATTCTATGTAAGGCATATCTTTATGAATATGCAAAAAAAAAAAAAAATCAAAAGATTAAGCTTGAGGAAGGTTTTTTAGAAGTAGTAAGAGCACATCGCATGAACCTGGTTTTTGGGAAGAAATAAAGGAAATTAAAAAAATAATAATGAGAAGCTATGGAAATGGTTGATAAAGATGGAAAGGAAACATTAGTATAGACATGCATCTAAGCCTAGAAGCAAAAGTGAACACTAAACCAACAACATAAGTGAATCCTTCAATAGTTAGTTAAACAAGGTTAAGGGTTTGCTAATTATTGAGCTACTATATGCCATAAGGTAGAAGTGTACGGTGAGACTACAAAAGAGGTTTGCTAAGGGTTATACTTAGGAGGGAAAAATAACTCTAATGGTAAAGAAATCATCAAATGCCATTATTAGAGAAGGTATAACAACTTTAATTTTTCTTAGAAAAAATGATGAATATGAAGTGAAGGATGGGAAAATTAGATTTGTTATGAGCTTGAAGGATATGAAGTTTAGTTGCAAGTGGTGTAAGACTAGTAGGTTGCCTTGCAAGCATGCTGCAAGGTGTATAAGCCATAAACAAGCAAAAATTGAAGACTATTGTGATTCACACTTCAGTATAGCCACAAATATGAAGGCATTCAGTGGTGCAATTCACCCTATGCCTAAACATGATTTTGAACCTAAGGAGGACAATCAAGTCATTTTGCCACTAGAAATAAGAAAGAAACTTGGTAGGCCTAGATTGAATAAGGTGAAAAAAGAAATTGAAGGACCTATACAACAAATCAACATAAGTATCACTATCAAAATGCAAGCAATATGGGCTTCTAGGACACAATAAAAGAACTTATAAATTTATTGTAGTTAATCTAAGGATATGTATATTAAATTGATATTTTCTTACTACAAAATGTGTATAACTAACCATGGTTAATGTAATTTATTATTTTGTTAATTAGAACCTAGTTTCAAAAAGGTCCTAATCTGGTACACAAGCGCATCGTGGTACTGAAGCTGGAAGTTCCCAAGGCACAACCTATAGAGGTAGAGGAAGAGATACTGTAGTAGGAAGTTCTCAGTAGATTAGAGTCACTAATCCTCCCAACTAATAACATTTTAAAGGACTTTGCTTTTTTGTACATAACATATAAAGCTAACATATAGTTTAAGAATTTTACTTTTTTTGTACATGGCATATGGAGATAACAACAAATATGTTATTTTGTTTTTTTAGGATAGTAGCCAATTACATATATAGTTTGCTTTCACATCAATGTATCTTGACATTGTAATGTAAGTGCATTTTAATGTTTAAGTACATTAGATGTTTGATATTTTAGTAATATTTAAGTGCATTTAATGTGTAAGTACATTGGAAATTTAAGTAAAGATATTGATCACAATGGATTGATGTTATGATGCTTGGAATCAATGTATTTTACCCAGATTGATGCTTGGAATCAATGTATTTTACTTGAACATTGTGATGCTTAAAAAGCAATGTAATTTACTTGGATAGATGTTATAAAAGTGGTTTATGATTTTCAGTAAATTCACTTTCATCTTGTAGTGTTGCAATAAACTTTGACCTAAAGTTACGTATTATACTACAAAGTCTCTCAATTTTGGAAATATTACACTATATAGTCCTTTTAGTTTTACATTTCACTCAAACATCCTTGCTACTTATACCTATTACATTAGAACTCCTTATAAGTTACTATAATTAAATAATAGGTCCCGATTTTAAATTTTATTTCATTTATTATACTTATATTTACACAACATGGCAAGTCCATAATAATTAAAAGTGAAAGTAAAATAGCCATAATTTATATCTAACTACTATTTCATTGAAGGTGAAACTCGAACACCTTACAATTACTACATTATTCATAACCAATAACCACCACTTTAAGCTACCATAACATTTCATCACATCATTCATCAACTACATAGAAAAACCTCTTCCTTTAATATAAACAAATCCCTATGTTTTCATTCTCCCTAATATAAACACCAGAACACTAAATATCAATAATGTCATAATCTTCAAATACCATAATACATTCTCAAAACTTTGCACCTTATTCAACATCATATGATTTTCTTCCTTTAGCTTCTTAATTTCATCAATCTTATTCAACATTCCATGATTCTTTTCTCTCACCTGCCTTATTTCTTCAATTTTATTAAACATTACATGATTGTCTTCCTTCAACTACCTAGTTATTACATGATTGTCTTCCTTCAATTGCTTGGTTTCTTCCTGCATTTCATTAAGATGATAAGTCTAATTGTCCATCACCTTTCAGCTATCCATAGACTAATTACTATTCGGAGAAAAAGGTTCAGTATGCATGTACTAGTCAAGGAAAGTACCAAAAGCTCTATTTAGACAAGTATAACAAAGCTTGTACTTATTCTTTTCTAATTCTGAGATCTTCACTGGACACCTCTTGCCACACACACACATCTTATTCTTGTACCTACCTTCCCACCCATTTTCATCTTTAGATACATAACCTTTCGACATCTTCTTCTTGGGAAACACATAATTTTAGATAATTTTTTTAAAAAAAACACTTCATTAATTTCCTTTTAATTGTTTTTCTCACACTATCCAAAATCTGCAATTTTCCTTCCCCTTTTTCTCTTATCATCCTTTTTCCCTTTACCATTCACCATTGAAGAATTAAAATTACCTTCACTGGTTACAACTTTCACCTTCCTTCTTCCCGCTCCTCGACTATAACAATTGAGCTCATAAGCTTAACAATGAGGTTTTTATTCCTCCACAAATTCATTCCTTCTAACAGTAGATTTTATTCCCTCCAATACTTTCATAAGGGTATTTTTGGATTTAAAATAAAAAATTTACTCATCATTTTTTACTTTTTTTTAAATTTGGCTAATGTAAAAACCCACTAAAATAAACTAAAGTTCATTCCTATGTAATGCAATCAAAACTTAAAGGTCTTTTAGTATAATTTTTGAAAATAAGGAACTAAATAGTACATTAGGACAAAACTCAAGGGGTTAGCATTTTTAACCCTTTTTATATTCAACTTTTGTCATTTTAACTTCACCTTTTATTATGTTCTTGTATCGTCTTTGTCATATTTGAATGTCAATTTCTTTTTTAATTATTTAGATGTTTTTATAATTTTTATCTGTGAATTACTAATAATTTAGGGATGGTTAGTAACATCGAAGAGAAAGGTAAGGGCAAATAATTTAGGTAGTCCAACTCTGTCTTACACAATGCTTCAAATATTAGTTGAAGAGGCTTTAAGAGGAAATAAAAATATTTTTAATATTTAAGCTAGAATCTATTACAAGAGTTAGTATGGAAATAAATAAAAAATTTAGAATTGAATGCTTACTTAAACATATTGAAAATCATCTCAACACTATGAAAAAAATGGGCAGCTTTTTTAACATAACAAATTTGGATAGGATGATAACTTGAAGATAATAATTGTTGTTAAACATATTTATGATGAAGTGATTGTAAGTATTTTTAATAATTTTAAAGGTATGCAACCAATATTGATTGATGTTTTTTATTGCTCATATTTAATTAATAAGTTTTTCATGTACTTTTTTATTATGTCTTAAATATTTTTATTAAATAGGCATATCCCAAATATTAAAGTATCTCAATAAGAAAACTGAGAAATACAAAGAGAATATAATTGCTATTAGAAAAGATATTACTATTAAAAATTTTGCCAAATCTTTTTATTAATATCACCAATGATACAAATACTAAGATAGATTCAACTCCATTAAAAGATATTAAACTTGAAAAAGTGTCAAAGGGGAAAGAACTATTTTCAAAATTATTCCTTTATCAAAAAAAATGTACTACATGAAAATAAGATATAATTCTAAAGATGAAGGTATTTAGATTTTGGTCATGAAAGTAAAGAAGGAAACATTGACTATCAAAAATCTTAAGTTTTTTGTTTCTAACTTTTATGAAGAAGTGATGAGTTGATGAAGTAACCTTGTTTACTGCATTTGATTATTTGGTCCAATATGAAATATTGGCAAAAGCATTTATGGTAAAATATAAACATTAGGAAATTTAAATTTATAATTTTATTAAGCAACATAAGATATGAAACTTGAAATATTTATATATGGTTTTTATTATTCTATGTAAAATATAACATGATAGTATTATTCAAAAAAATCGAATGTCAACCAAACACTAAAAAATATTTTCTAATTAAATTTTAGTGTTACAACTAAATACTGAAAATATTATATTTTTATGTAAAATATGAAACTTGAAAAATTTATAAATATTATATTTTTATGTAAAATATGAAACTTGAAAAATTTATACACAAATTTTATTAAATTATATTCCACGTAAAATATAATATGATAGTAAATTCAAAAAAAAATATTATCAACCAAACACCAAAAAATATTTTCCAATTGAATTTTAATGCTACATCTAAATACTGAAAATATTATAACTTTATGTAAAATATGAAACTTGAAATATTTATACATAGATTTTATTAAATTATATTCTATGTAAAATATAACATAATAGTATTATTAAAAAAATTTAATATCAATCAAATACCAAAAAAATATTTTTCAGTTGAATTTTAATGTTACAACTAAATATTATTACAAGAAAATGTAAAAATAGCGGTGGAATTTAGTGATAGAATTATTTCCAAAGTTAAATAGTGATTGAATACTAACAAAAATATTTTCATTACTAAATAGTGACAAAATATTGACATGAAAAAAATAAAATACTTAACGATGAAATAGCGATGGAATTTAGTGATGGACACTGAGCATATTGCTAGAATATAGTGCAAAAAAAAAATCAGTGATGAATTTCACTTTCATCGCTAAATAACAACAAATTAGCAACATATTTTTTGTTACTAATTTTTTGACTTCAAAATGAAAATTTAAAAATTATTTAGAGAAAAAATTTAAGGATAGATTAGTGATGAAATGTTTCATCATTAATTTTTTTCATTTTTTTTGCTTTAAAATGAAATTTTAAAAACTATTTACGAAAGAATTTAGTAACATAATTTTTCATTGCTAATTTTTTAGCTCTAAAATAAAATTTTTTACTTCAAAATAAAAATTTTTAATATTTTTTTAATTATTTAGTGATGAAATTTACATTTTAACGATGAAAATTTCATCGCTAAAATTTTTACCTCCTATTTATTTCTATTTCTCTAATTTTTTCCATCCTTTCTTCCCTTATTTCTTTATCTTCTTTTTTTTTCTATTATTTTATAATTTCTTCTCTTCTTCTCATCCTCCTTCACCCCTACCTCTACCTCCTCTGTCGCTCATTGCCACTTACGTCTCCACCTCCTCTGTCATCTTTGTTATCATCATCATGTCCTACTCCTTGTCGTTGCCTCCTCCATCATCGCATCATCCCTCTTTTAATTGTTATGTTAATTGAAAATATATAATTATTAATATTTTATTAGTTAAAAATATAAAATTATTAATTTTTATTAATTGAAAACATGTAGTTATTAATTTTATAATAAAGCGATTAAATTTCATTTTATTATACAAAATTATACTTATTAATATTTGATTTAAACTTTTGTAATTTATTTATTTTGCAATTGATAATATATTGATATTTAAATTCAAAGAACTGGTCATATATATATTTGCATTAAAGTTCAATAAACTAATAATTTATAATTAAATTAAGTATAATAATCAAATTATTAATATGATGAATTTATTAATTTTAAATTTTAAATTAAACAACTGATAATAAATATTTTTTATAAAAATTAATTTAGCAATGAAAATTTTTTATTTTTTATAAATATATTTAGTGATGAAAAATTCAATCTATTCGTTAAATTTGAAACAGATTTGCAGTGAAACTATTTTTGTCACTAAAAGATTTCCACATTAGCGATGGATTTGGATTAGTGACGAGCACAATAATGATGAATTTTTTAATCCAAGTCAGCGATAGATTTGATTGAATTAACAACAAAAATTTTTGTCTCTAATCAGTACTTTTTTGTAATGTACTAAAAATATTATATTTTTTTGAAAATATTATATTTTTTTGAAAATATTTTCTTTAGAAAATATTTGTGAGATATAAGTTATTTTCCATGAAACATTTGGAGCTTAAACAATAATTTTCGAAACATTTTATTTTTATTACTTCTTCATTTCTATGTAAATTAATTACTTTTTAATGCTTCAATCTAATTAGATTATATTAGAATTATAAGAAAAAAACCTATTATTAATAATAATATTAGTAAATTTTAAAATTTTATTTCTTATCACTTGAAACTTTTTTTTTTCTTTACAATGTGTTTGAAACTTCAACCTGAAACCTACACATTTACTTGCAAGATTTCTATTATGGGTTAACTACTCTGAATCCCCTAACATTTGAACTAAATTGTCTCTTACTTGTTAATACTATACTAAATCATCTTTCACATTTTGTTGTGTTACATTAAAAAGTCCTTTCGTTAAAATTCCTTTGAATGCCGTAAGAATTTTTTAGTATCATGAGGCAAATATAATAGATGATTTAGTATAATATTTTAAAAAATGAGAGACAATAATTAAAAATGACAAATACTAGGAGTTCAGAGTAATTAACCCAATAAAATACAAAAGTCACTTTTTACTATATTCTCTTTAACTAATGGAAAAAATGACCTTTTTAACATCGAAGTTTTCTTCTTTTTTTTTTAATGGAGTAAATGTGAAAGATGATTTAGTATAATATTAAAAAATAAGAGATAACTTAATTAAATATGACAAATATTAGGAAGTTTAGAGTAATCATCCATGATTTATTCTTGATAAAAATGTGTCTACAACAAAAGCAAAAGCCAATTTACATTTTTCATTTTGTTTTAGATTTAGCAAATCCTGTATATAGAACGGGGTATAGGATGTCTTTCCTCCCCACTAAATGCATCCTAACATGGCCCATCCAAAGAGTACTATGGAATATTGTAATTCACAAAACATAGTAGAACGGATGACCACACCAAACAATGATTACAATAATTGAGCAACAAAAACTGGATATCAAAATAATAAAAGAATATTAGTAATCCAGACATGTCAAGAGTCTCCAACTATTTTACATATTAATATTAGACTAAAATTTTTAAAATATATGAAAAATGATATATTTATTACTATGGTGAATTAAAATTTTTTTATTAGGAGATCTATTTAATATACGGTAAAATATTATTGATTAATCATTCAATCTTTATTGAAAATTCAACATAACTAATATTAGTTTTCCAAATTAAAAAAATTTAAGGATCTCTTAAGATAAATTTGTTATAAATATTTAAGAAAAATATGTAAGATTAATAAGTAAAGATTGTAAATATGAGGAATTGAAAAAGGAATAACTACTAAAGTGACGTATGCAAATATCTAAAGAAAAATTGAATCAAAAAGTACTTAACTTAAATATCTATTTGTCATTCATATGAGAAATTAAGTTGAAAACACTTTTAAAAATTTATATTGATCTTTTATATTTGAATATTAAGAATAAATTAAATTGATTCAATTTATATTGTAAACTATTAAATGTTTGTCTGAATTTTTAGATTTGGTATGCAAAAAAAAATATTTAAATTAAAATAATAAAACTTTATTGTTTTATGTATGTTATGGAAAATACTTGGCTACATCAAGTTTGCATATCTAATTAATAGAATAATTATGAATATTATGTAAAAAGATTAATTATCAATAAATTAAAATGACAGAATAACTTCTACATTTTAAAAATAAAGGACATAAAAATAGATGAAATGAGTATCAAAGTTATAAACTATTAACTTACTATTGATTAAAATTTTTCTAGCAGGTAATTTAGATTTATTACTTTCGCATGAGACTAGAGCTTTCTCTTAATGCAAAATAGTCTCCTACTTAAAGTGGGATATTGTCATCTCATCAAACAGATAAGTCCCCCCCTCTCTTTCTTCTTATTAGTCAATTGTGTCCTTATTAGTCAATTGTGTCCTTATTAGCTTCTTTTTCTTCTTTGTTTCTCTATTTTTCATCTAGGGTTTCTCTTTTCAATTTTAGTTGTGTTTTTTTTTTGTTTATTTAGATTTGTCCATTCTTTTTAGTTTTTACCAATAATATAAAACTTTTGTATTGTGATTTTGGGTTTTAAGATTGATTTAGATCTACATTATTGACCATGCGACTCCAATGGTTGTCCAAACACTTACCTCAACCTCAACCTTTATAGTAATTGATATGTTTTGAATAATTTCAAAACTAAGAGAAATTTTAAGCCTATGATGAGTATATGTACTTATAGTTTATGCCATTATTTGCATAGGGACTTCATCGACTTTAAAAGATGAAGACAAAGGCACAACTCAAGAACAATGCTTTATAAGACATGTCCAAGGCTATAGGGAGAGAATATTTGGCTTCTTTAAATATGTTTAAAGATAGAGGCAAAACATCTAAGAAGAGAGAGACATTTAAGGAAGAAGTTCCAAGGACTTTAGAGGTTTAAGTTACTCTTAAAATGTATTTAAAGATAAAAGCAAAGCATCTGAAAAAAAAGGGACGAAATAGTTTGCTCAACCTATGAACTTATGGAATGGCCTTTTGCACACATAGAATGACCTTGTGCACTCATGGACTAGCCTCATGCATATATAAAATACTTGTTCAATATGGAATAGTTATGCAAAGTAAGAGAGAAACCAACCAAGAAAGTAGACCAAACAGAATAGCCTAGTTAACTTTAGAATAACCTAAATGAATAGTCTCATTCAATATGAAGAAAAATGAAAAAAATCTAGACAAAATAATTAAATGTCCTAACAATTTTGGAATGACTAAAGTAGGGAAACAAGCCTGCAAAATGACTTGTTTACTATGTAATGGCTTATCATGACCCAAAATCCAAGCCATGATGGTGCTAGAAAATTAGGAGGCTTAAAGCCACCAGGACTCGTAACAAGCCTAATTCCACTCATGGAAAAGCCCATTTCTTAGATCTCTAATGCTTAAATCTTATACTCATCATACACAAATCACAAATATTTCTACATTTTGATTCATCTTAGATTCTTGGGATTAAACTAATAGGAGATAAGGATTTAAGTTAAAATTAATCCTAATTTGTTGCATACAGTGAATAAGGCATAATCATTGGTTCTTCATCATAAGAAATAGTTAGAGGTGACATTTAAGAAAAGCTATAGTCAACCAGATGCTACCGTTTTTACCATCAAAAAATTGAGTTGTGAATCTAAAGGTGAACCAAAATGTTTTAAATGTAATAGAATAAACTACATTACGAAAAAATGTTGCGTACATCTCAAATTACCTTTTGCAGTTGAAAACGACATGCAGCTGAATATTATTACAAGAAGAAGGTGACGATTGAAGTTGAATTTAATGTAACAATTCCTATAGGAAATCAAGGTACATTTCGCATAATCGATAGAAAATAGATGAACTTGCCCTTTACAACTAAAGAGTGTAAACAAATACTAAACATGTCGAAAACTAAGTCCTTTTCTACTAATCATATTAGAAATTCCTCAATTCATGATGAACTCTTAAGTCAAGATTTCTCATTTATCTCTAATGGTGAAAAGAATACAAGGACTTTGGTTAGTGGATGCATTAATAATTTGACTTGTGATTAAAATTTGGTCACATATTTAAGACTTATGAATGAGCTCACTATGGAATTATTCAATGGCTCAATGGCATAATTGTTGAGATTTATAGAACAAATACAATGAGAAAACAAAAATTTTTCTATATAGAATCCCACTAGGGATCCATGCAATTCAATTAAATTGAAAAAAGGATGCAAGAACCTTACCATTTCGAACAAGAGAGATAAGACTGATGGAAGGTAAAGAGGGGGTTTACATCAGTAACACCCAACCTCGAGCTTGGAATGTAGATCATCATATTAAGATGCTACCAAATTGATGAACGTCCTTTGTAAGTATCCACACGACTAAACTTTTTCCAAATCGAAAGTGTGTTGATACTAGGGTTTTTCTCACTCTCTAAAATATTTTATGAGAATGTGAATGTTTTGTGTGTTTTAGACAACCTTAAAATGTGCATATATATCTTAACCATTAACATATTTTTATGCCAATTTTGTACCTTAAAAGATATAGATAATATCCTATCTTGTTTTAACCTTTAAAACAAAATAGATATCTAAATAATTTATATAATATCTCTAATTATCTTAATTATAAATAAAGAGAATAGCAAAAATTCACTTTCATTTTGGGCCTATTCTATGTGTGCCACTTTAGAAGTTCATATAATGTTGACAACAGCCCAAAAACCTATTCTGGCTTACAAGTCATAAATGGCCTCTAGTAAGACATTATGACTTTCTAAATTAAGTAAAGGTCAATGAACTGACCTAACCTATTTTACCAATAGTATTATAATCCTTTTGTCACATATATCTCAATTGAATGTAAGGTATGGATCATGTCATCCTTATACAGTTCAATTCTTTTATTGATATCTAAGTAGATTGATGTAAAATGGCATTGATAACCTTTATCAATTCATTTTTGCATGGTCATGCAATCTCTTCAGTCTAACTTATCGAAGAACTCGAAGATATATTTCTCATAAATATATAAGGGACAAATTCTTTCTCAATCACTCATATTCCTTTATAAGATTTACTCCATATCCAATATCATTTTGTATAATCATTCGATTAAAGATAATGTTGGATTGTATCAAAACATGAAGTTCATCATATTGGAATCCATGGTGATTTTTAGGTTAGAGGATTAAGTTAATACTATTGCTTGAGAATCACTTATGACTAATTATCCATGTAGTGTTCTCATAATGGGTCAGTCTAACATAATTTTTCTTAAACATGTATTAATGTGTTTGATTCAAAATCACATATTTCGTGACTAGTAAAACATAGTCATAAATCAAACACATACTAGTCTTCATTCATTATTATCCTAACAATAATGACTAATTAGGGACAATTTATAATAGAATTCTTTATATCTAAAGGTTTTACTATCAAGTCACAAACTTGATGATATTAGGTAAAATTGACTATTCATGAAATTTATAATTTTGTCATAAATAAAATAAAGTGATATTTAATAAAATTGCAATCATGACATTATTAAGGAAATATCCAATACAATAATTGACCTAGGGCACATAACTAATAATAAATGACTCACATCAACAAAGTTATCATATCTCCTAATTTGATTCTTGATAATGTTTTGTGTGTTCCATATTTTTTACTGAATTTAATTTCAATTAGCAAATTGGCTTCAATTTATCTTACATAAGTTTTTTTATGCCAATTTTGTGTCATTCAAGACCTACACTTAAGGAAGGTGATTAGAATGGGAATTGAAAGGGAGGGTCTCTATTATCTCAAGTAAGACAAGAAAGGAACATGCAACCATGCTCAAATTTATAGCTCAGAACTTTTGCATCAACAACTTAGGCATCCTTCGGCCAGAGTCTCTTAGTTATTTTCTTTTTCACATTTAAAAAATAAATCTTATAGGATAGATAAGTGCTTAATTTGTCCATTGGCTAAACAAAAAAAAAAGCTTTCATTCCCTTTAAGTTCTATTATTATTACCTCTTGTTTTGATTTGATTCATATTGACATTTAAGGTGGGTATAAAGATGTTTTTATTTAGATGCAAAATATTTTCTTACTATTATCGATGATCACACTAGATGCATGTGATTTACCTTACAAAACATAAATCAAATACTAGGAATCTTTCGATTAACTTCATCAGCATGGCTGAAAATCAATTCAATTATAAATTCAAAATCATTCATAGTGTTAATGGCCCTAAATTCAAACTTAAAGTTATTTATGCATAAAATATTGGTACCTCGGTAAGGATGGCAATTGAAGCAGGGAGAGGATGAATTGATTGCTATATAAAAACTTGAAAAAAGTGAAGGAGGAGAAAATCAAATGTAAGGATTTATAATGGTTCGGTAATATCCTTACATCCACTCCTAAGTAATCATTTTAAGCCTTTTACTTTTCTTTTTGTAGGCTTAAGAATAAACTTTCCTTTTGCTAGCTAAAGAAGAACTTTTACAATTCTCTCTTTAAGGAAGAATGAAGAGAGACAACCCAGCCTTTAATTTTTTTCAAAGGCACAATACCAATCTCTAACCACTTAGCAAAAGGTTGATCCCTAACAAGTGTTAATGCTCTTATTAGATAGCAATACACTTTAGTGCTCAAGAAAAACCTATTCTTACTAATGTAAAGTTAGTTATAAAAATACTCAAGACTTTTTCTACCCAAAATACAATAATGATACCTAAATATGGTTTGCACAATTAAAAAATAATTCTTCCAAAAACTTATATATATATATATATATATATATATATATTCTTCAAAAGAGTGTCCTTATATGATATCTTAAAAACTAGCCAGTAGAAACATATGGAGAAGTTTTGGTAGTTTTTGCAAACTAGTCATTATACCATTTCCACAATCATTGAATCTTTACCATGATTGTTAAGATCTTAACATCTATTTTCTATGATTGTTAGTTCTTCATAATGCTAGTTGAGACCATCTACTAATGACTTATTGGTCTTTTACCATAGATATTGTTAATGTTCAACATTATACAAATTAGTTAAGGTTCTTCTTAAAGGATATTTCAATGGTTGTTGGACTCCACCGCTCCTGTCAGACATTTTCCTCAATCATTGCAAGTTTCTCCATGATTGTTGGGTCACCTTCATATTGGTCGAATTAGTTGAAAAACTTTTTGAAGACTTTACCTATGCTCATTGTCAACTTTAGTACCCATTGTTTTCCTTCCTTACCTGTTGGTTCTTCCATACCTATTGGCTCTTCTTCTATAATCATTAGAGCCTTCAATTTTCTCTTTCTCCTCTTATTTATGTCTTTGCTCCAAATGCCTTTAGCATGTTGAAGTCTTGACATCTTGAGATATTTTGCCCCCATCTTTAAAAGCATATTAAGGGTCCCGACAAATATTCCCATTTTTTGGTAGGTAAATCCTCCACCTTAGATGTCTTGCTTCCTTCTTTGAAAGCATCTAAAATATTGTCTTTTAGGTGGGCCTTTGCCTTATTTTCGGGAGTCAAAAATACCCCTAGATAGCATACTGACATAATTCTATAAGCACAAACACTCAATCACAAGGTTAGAATTTCTCTTGATTTTGGGATCATTGAAAATAATTATACAATATTCTAGAGGTTGAGATAATAAGTTTCTTAACTACTTGAAGCAACTTTGGTTTAACAATCTCTCTCTTTTTAAATGATGACAAAACTTAGATGATTGATAAAATAAAAAGACATTTTATCAATATTTAAAAATTTTCTCACTTTTTGTCATTATGACAAAAATGGTTAAAAGAAGGAGCAACAATGAAACAAAAACAAACAAAAACATTAAAATAAAAGAGATCTCTTTTTTAAACAAATCACCCCAACCCATTGGGTTACAAATGAGATGTATACCCAAAAATAAATCCTAAACTACAAAATTCAACAAATATGAAGGTAAAAAATCCAAAACTACAGGTTAAAAATCTTCCTCTTTCTAATTGCCCTTTCTTTACTCCAAAGAGTAATGAAATCTAAAACAATTTTCAAAGCTAGGTCTAATATCATTGGAACAATATTTAATCATAACCTTGGGGTCACAACCATGAGACATCAATTTTTCAATATTAAAAAGAAAGGAGTACACATACAAGATGAACAAAAAAAATTGCATATATTAACATGGTATTATTAAATCTAATACACCAAGTTTGGAGCAAAGAGGGGTTAATAAGAATACTCTATAAGTTCATGGTATACTTAGATACTAGTTTTCATTTGAAGCTTTGTATTCCTTCAAGTCATCAATTCTCTAGTCACCATAAGATTCTCCATTATAAATGTTGGGCAAAGGAGTTTCTAGCATGTAATTTTAAACTTTCTTTAGTATTCATTTTCTTTTGGGTCCTTAAGGGTTAAGAATAATACTCATCATTCACTCTAGCATAGCAAAAGTATGCTTTATGAAAAAATCTTTCACTATAATAGCTTTGCTAAGGAAATGTTATCCTAGGTCTATATAAGGATTGATTAAAAGATGAATGCTTATATACTTAGGACTTAGGAAGGGGAGCATCATGTGCATTTCTATAAGGCTTTGATATATGAGACCTATGCATATAAGCATTTTGTTGTGCCTAGAAAAAGTATGTGAACATCTATGATCATGCACATGTGTTCTTTGTGAGTGCATTTTAGAAGATAAAAAATTGTGATTATGTATAATTTGTCTTCTAGTTGCATAGTATAGCACATTTTATCTTTTTGGCCTAAGGAACATACATATAAGCATGATTAACTTTAGGCCTTTGTGCATAAGGTTTTACATTTGGATTAGCCTTTTAAGAAATGGTTTGCAATTTAACACTTTGAGAACTAGGTGTTCTAGAATGTAAAGCTCTAACAAACAAACTTTTTGAAGTAAAGGAAAAAGCATGATTATATCCAATGCTATGTTTCACACTAGCACCTCTTTAGAGCCCAAAAGCAAATCAAGTTTTTAGTTTCCTTTAGTAAACTTGGAAAAAGAGTCTTTCAAACCATAAACTTCCTTTTCAAACTTTCATTTTGATTTGAAATAATTTCATAAAATAATTTTTCAGTAACTAATTCTTCTTTTTTCTTTTTCTAAAATTCTAAATTTCTTTTTCAAATAAATAATTCTATTTTTCAAATTCTTATTTCTTTGAAAAATGTTATCTAAGTCATTATTTAAGGATTTTAGGGCCTCACTTAAATTTTCTACTATAAACATTTTATTGATATTATCATCAAGTTCACATACCTCATTTGGAGATCTTTCATTTGAGTCATCCTCCATTGCTATGTAGCATCTAGCTTTTGCTTTCTTTTTGGTCTTTCTTTTCATCTTTTTTTTTTTTGTATAAGGATTCTTTATAATTATGGATGTGGAGTTTATTAAGCTTTTTTTTTTCCTCCTTTTATCTTGATAATAGTCCTCTAGCTTCATTAGCATTTGGCTTCCTTCAATTTAAATCGGTTCATTTTTATGGAAGCTTCTATAATAAGAAGACTTTATGGTTGCCATTGATTGTTTGCTCTTTGACAATGTCATCTTTAACTCCTTTCTTGAAATATTCAGAGCTTGAAAAATGGCTAAGCTCTAAACCAATTATTGGTCCCTTAGTGAGGATGGCAACCTAAGAAGGGGATGAATTAGTTTGTATATAAAAACTTGAAAGTAGGGAAGGAGGAGAAAATCAAACATATAGATTTATAGTAGTTCGACAATGTACTTATGTCCACTCCCTAAGAAACCACTTAGGTTTTTACTTTTCTTTTTATAGGCTTAAGCATAACATTATCTTTTTTAGACAAAGCAAAAACCTTTGCAATTCTCTCTTTTGATGAAGGAAAAAGAGAGACAACCCATTTCTTGGTATTTTTCATATGAATAATACTAACCTCTAACTATTTAGTAAAGGAGGTATCCTTAGTGAGAATCAATGCCTTTAATTAGGTAATAAATACACTTTAGTACTCAAGAAAACTAACTTTCACTACTTAAAGTTAGTTATTAAAACATTTAAGGCTTTCTCTACCCAAAATGTAAAAGCAACACCCAAATTTGGTTTGCATAATAAAAAAATTCTTCCAAACGTTTCTATATAGAGATCCCCAAAAACAAGCTAATAGAAATAAATGGAGAAGTTTTGGTAGCTTTTGAAAAAAGTAGCCATTATGTTAGTCCATAGTTGCTAGATCTTCCCTACAATCATTGTGATCCTAACATCTCTTTCTAATTATCATTGTTTTTTTTATAACTCGATTAAGATAATCTGCCAATGCCCTATTAGTCTTTTATCATGGTCATTATTGATGTCCAAAATTACATAGATTAATCAAGGTACTTTATAAAGGAATTTTTAAATGGTTATTGGACTCCATGTATACCCATAAGACATTTCCACAATCGTTATATTTTTTTTCCATGATCATTGACTCGCCTTCGTGTTGGCCAAATGAGTTGAGAAATTTTTTAAAGACTTCACCTATGTTCATTGTCCATTTCAACATTCATTGTTTTCCTTTCATGCCTATTGATTCATCTCCCATGATTGTTGGAGCCTTCAGTCTTCTCTTTCTCCTTTCATTTCTACCTTTGCATCAAATGCCTTCAGCATGCTCAAGTCTTACCATCTTGATATGTTTTGCCTTCATTTTAAAAGTATATTAAGGGTTTAAACTAATGTAACCATATTTTGGTAGGCAAATTCTCCACCTTAGACGTCTTGCTGCCTTCTTTAAGAGCATTAAAGAGCTTAAGCATCCTTTTCTTACGGCCTTGGCATGTCAAAGCATTATTTTTGAGGTATGCCTTTTCTTTCTTTTTAGGAGTCAATAATAACCCTGCATAACATATTGGCAAAATTTTGCAACCATAGGCACTCAATCCTAAGGTTAAAACTTCTTTTAATTTTGAGATAATTTAAAACAACTGTAAAATAATCTAGAGGTTGAGATAATAAGTGTCTTAACAAATCAATAAAAAGGTATAATTCATCAAACTAGTTGCATCAATACTCTATGACAAAATAGAGTTGCCAAATAAAAACATGGGCATTCATTAAATGTGGCATAAATTCTACTTATTCAAACTAGTCTTCCTAATCAATTTAGAGGTGATGTTATTCTTACTTCAACATATCTCATAAATCAAACGCTCACTCTATTTCTCCAAGAAAAAACTTATACAAAAAATTATTCAATAAAAGTCTAAATTATTCACATTTAAAGTATTTAGTTTTTTTATTTTGTTTCTATGCATGCACAAAATCATTTAAAGTTTTATCTTTGAACATTTCAATGTTTCTTAGATATCTTTATCAACAAAAAGAGTATCGAGTATGAGATCTTGCTTAGAAAAAGGTAATGGTCTTAAGAGATGTTTTCTCTAAAACCACATTTCCTTTCCATGGTACTACACTACAAAATGAACTTAATACACCCAAACTTTTGGTTCCCAAATGATGGCCCATCCTTAAATTCTAACATGGATTCTCTATCTGAACCCAATCCTCCTTTTTCTTCTCTATATAGATCTTATTCTCTCACCTGCCCAAATGAACAACCAACTCACCATACCTACAACCAAACTATTTCTCCTATTTCTTCTCTATTGCATATACTAGATGTTACAATGTCTCATCTAGATCACTAAGACTCCATCCTAGTCATCAATTATGCCTATCTAACCACTTCGATGCAATAACCATTTCATGAGAACTCCTCAATATTTGCAAGACTTTCATATCGAGATAACCCTTCCTTTAAGGTTCAAATTAACATTGTCTAGGAATCTAGTTAAAACTTCAAGTACTGCTTACCCTTTTTCAAAATTCTTATGTTATGATAAACTTTCTTATGTTTATAAAGCATATAATACTTAACTCATACTCTCAAAGGACCCATAAGTTTTTTTCATGAGTTTTTTAAAATTTGAAGTGGTGTAAAGCTATGTAACATGAGATAACTATTTTAGAAGCTAATAAGACTTAGAGTTTGGTGTTATTGCCATCATAGTAAGTAGCCAATCAACCACAAATGGGTGTATAAAATAAAATTAAAGGCTAATGTGGCAATAAAATGAGATAAGGCCCAATTGGTGGCCAAAGGTTACAATTAAGTCGAAAGAGTCAATTATAAGAAACTTTTGCCCCAATGAACAAAATGGTAATAGTTCACGTGTTATTTAGTGTGGCGACCTTGCATGGTTGGCATCTATATCAATTAGATGTGAATAATGCATTCTTGAATGGTGACCTTAATGAAGAAGTATACATCTTTGCCTCTTGGTTTTGGATGAAAGAGGGAGAAACATGTTTGCAAACATTATAAATCACTGTATAGGTTGAAAAAAGCTTCTAGACAGTGCTTTATAAAATTTTCTAGCACACTCAAAGCCACAAGATTCCATCAGTCTCTATCTGAATATTCTTTATTATCCGAAGTCATCAAGGTAGCTTTTTGGCATTATTTATATATGTTGATGATGTGATATTAGTTGGGAATAATTTGCAAGACATAGAGAATAAGCTTTTCTTGTCCAAGTAATTAAAAATTAAGAAACTAAACAACTCAAATATTTCCTTGGCATAGAAGTTACAAGATTAAGGTGTGGAATTAGTTTATCATAGTGTAATTATGCCTTAGAAATCCTGGATGATACTGGGTTTTTAAGTGTTAATCCTTCTCAATTTCTTGTAGAATAGAACATGTCACTCACACAATTTGATGGAAAGCTTTTAGTTGTTGTATTAATATATAGAAAGTTAGTTGGGAGATTAATCTACCTAATTATAACTAGGTCAAACCTACCTCATGTTGTACATGTGTAGAGTTAGTTTATGGGCAAACTGTGATGTCCTATTTACTAATCATTCCTAAAATAGGTGCATTAACTCATTTATAAGACATGGAATAGTAAAGTGATACAATATCATTAAAATTCTCTTATGTCATCCATTGTCATTAAAAGACATTCCTTTAATTATTTTGAACACTATGTATCATGTGTCACAACATGGCTAAACAAACCAAAATACTAATAGACTATATATTAGCCCAACCTCTATCAGACTGCTAAACAACAACTTCAAAATGTAAACTAGATACAATCTTTAGTATACTCTTCTTGAAAAAAATTTAATGCAAAGAAGTGAGCTTGCATACTTAGTAAGTAAACATATAATGATACTTTAATCACAAATAACATAATAAGCATTTAAATATAAATAACTCATCATCACATCCATGCCTAAAATAAAGAGTTTTTACTTTTTAATGCCACATAGGCTATCAAATGTTATTGTCATAGAGGCTGTTATATTTTGTTGCCACATAGGTTATAAGATATCATTACCACATAAATTATCAAATGTTGTTGTCACATGGGTTATAGATATCATTGCCACACAATTTATTAAATGTTGTTGCCACATAGGCTATCATATATTGTTGCCACACAGACTATCATATATTGTTGCCACACATGCCATAGATATCGTTGCCACATAGGCTATCAAATATTTTTGCCACACAGGCTATCATATATTGTTGCTTGCTTAACAACATCAAGTATTAGTCTTCTAACAAATCACCTATAAATTCAACAAAATTTTAGCAGTGTAATGACTAATAACAATACCCATAAACCTTGGCAAATCATATCATAACATACTTTCATTCTCAAGTCATAATTTGTCAACATCTCATGAAAATAAATAACTCAAAAGAATAACAATCCTTTCATCTATGTATTCATTAATATCATCTCATTAAATAACATTTCATTCCATTACGTATATGTTCATGGCATTTAACCCATTACATGTTTAGTACCATTTGTTATTTACTTACCTCCTCCTTCAAGTTATTAAGCCGTGGATGGTTCTAAATTATTCCTAATATTGTGTTCAATACCTCAATGACCTTTCAGCAAAGCTAGAAAACCTTAAGATTCTTCCTAGTTAACTTAGTTCTTCTTTTTTTTCTTCCTTCCTTCCTTCCATCCTTTCTTTCTTAGCTCTCTTTCTTATATTACATCTCTTCAGATTTTTGCCTCTCTAATATGCTCCTAAAGGAATAAAAATTCCATTTGTATACCTACCTTAATAAGAAAAAATTATGGTGGCTTATTCTTGTTGGTTGGAAGCTCAATTTTCTTGTTTTAATTCCTCTTCTTCACTCCTTCGTCACCTCTATCCATCTACTAAACCCCATATGCTCCTTATACTTTTAATAAGTTCTAAAATACCATTATTTAAAATACTATAACACGCACATAACTTATGATAATTTGCCATGCCAATATGCAAACATCATATTCATATTCAAATGTCTATTATCATGTTTATGCCATGTGAAGCATATATTCAAATATATCATAATTAAAATGCATACGAATTGGGTTAAAGCTGTTACAATTCTCCACCTCTTATGGAAATTTCGTCTTCAAAATTTTACTTATTAGAACCTTAGAATAGATAGGGATATTGTCATCTCATATGTTCCTCTACTTCCTAAATGACCTTTAAGTGGTCCATCTCACTTTAACCATAGGTATCACTCGATTCCTTAACTATGTTAGTTGCTGACCAAAAATTTCAATTGGTTTTTCATGATAAGTCATATCATCAGACAATTCAATCTTTAGCTCCGATAATATATGGCTAGGATCGGACCGATACTTTCAGAGCATGAAAAAATGGAACACATCATGTATTTGAGATAACTAGTAATGCCAATCAATATACCAAAGGCCCAATTCTCTCTATGATCTCATATGGCCCAATTCTCTCTATGATCTCATATGGCCCAATGTACCTTGGACTCAACTTTTCTTGTTTACTGAACCTAATAATGCCTTTCCATGGTGAAACCTTTAAAAATACTTTATCTCCAACCTGATATTCTATTTCTCGTCTATGTCTATCAACATACCCTTTTTTGCCTTTCTTTAGAAGCTTGCAAACATCTTATGACTACTTAGATTTTGGCCAATGTATCTTATACCATCTCGGGATCCTCTAACTGTCTCATCCTTTCAACATCCCAACAAATTGGACTTTAACATTTCCTACCATATAAAGCTTCATATGGTACCATACCAATACTGAAGTGATAGATATTATTATATGCAAATCCATTAATGGCAAATGGTCACCCTAATTGCCTTTGAATTCTAACACACAAGCTCACATCATATCCTCTAATGTCTAGATAGTCCTCTTTGATTGACTATTAGTTTATGGGTGAAAATTAGTGCTAAAATTCAAATAAGTATTGAAGGCTATTTGTAACCTATTCTAATAATGAGAAATCAATCGAGGATCTCTATCGAACATAATAGAAATAGGAATGTAATGTAATCTCATAACCTGAGTAGCATATATTTTAGCCAGTCTATCGAGTGAATATGTTTATCGTATAGGCAATGTGTAGATTTCGTGAGTCTATCCATAACAACCCAAACAACATTATGCTTTTTTTTATGCTTGAGGCAAACCGATAATAAAATCCATTAAAATTTTCTCCCATTTCCATACAGAAATAGATAAAGGATCTAACTTACTTGTCGGTGCTTGACGTTCTGCCTTGATCAATTGGCAGGTTAAACATCTTGATAGAAGCTCAATTATATCTTTCTTCATCATTGACCACTAAAAGTTAGTCTTCTTACTTTCCTGTATCTTCAATAACATTTTCTGCAAATATGGATTCTTCCTTTAAACTTCTCTAATTTTATCATCTATCATAGGCTTTAACTGAAGTGTAGCCATTAAAGTTGTCACATTCTTAATCTCAAATTTTACATTTAAAGCACGAAGATTAACCAAGGATGTCAAATTATAGCCAATCATACTAGTAATAACATAGAAGGACTTTTGGCTTAAAGTATCAGCAATAACATTAGCCTTACTCGGATGATAATCAATAGTGCAATCATAGTCTTTTAACAATTTTATCCATCTTCTCTGCCTTAGGTTTAATTCTCTCTATGTTAGAATATATTTCAAGCTTTTATGATCTGCCAGAATCCAAAATGTATCTTCATACAAGTAATGCCTCCAAATTTTTAAGGCGTAGACAATAGCTGCCAACTCCAAGTCATGTGAAGGATAATTCAACTCGTAAGGCCTTAACTGTCAAGAAGCATAAGTTATGACCTTTCCATGTTGCATCAATACACAACCTAACCACCATTCTGATGCATCAGTGTACACCATATATCCACCACTTGTTGATGGCAATGTCAAAATTGGTGTCGTAGTCAATCTCTTCTTCAATTCCTTAAAACTTTGTTGACATTAATCATCCCATTTAAATGCTACATCTTCCTCAATAATTTTGTCAATGGCCTAACACTAATGAAGAATCCTTCCATAAAGTGTCTATAATAACTAACCAATCCAAGAAAACTACTTACCTCTGATACATTTTTGGGTAGATCCCACTCCAAAATAGCTTTCACTTTAGTTGGATAAGGTTGAACACCATATCTGGACACAATATGCCTTAAAAAAGAACACTTGTTTCATCAAAAAGTTACATTTGCCTAATTTGTCATATAATTATTTTTCCTTTAAGATATATAATATGATTCTCAAATGCTGCTTATGCTTCTTATGATTTTGTGAGCATATGAGAATAAACACAATCACAAATTGATCAAGATATTGTTAAAAGATATGATTCATTAATGTCATAAATGTTGTTGGTGTATTAGTTAACCCAAAAGACATAACAAGGGACTCATAGTAACCATACATAGTACGAAAACTAGTTTTTGGAATGTATGGCTTAGCAACCCTTAACTGCCAATACCCAAATCTCAATCAATTTTTGAAAATATGGCTGCACCTCAAAGTTGATCAAGCAAATCATCAATTTTAGGTAAGGGATATTTATTCTTTACTGTTACTCGATTCGGTTGCCTATAATCAAAAGACAATCGCATGCTCTCATCCTTTTTCTTCACAAACAGCATTGGTACCCCTCATGGAGATGTACTAGGTCAAATGAAACCTCTTTGCAATAACTCTTTTAATTGTTTCTTTAATTCTTGCAATTCTACTGCTACCATTTGATATGGTGCAATAAAAATTGGTGCCACTCTTGGTAAGGTCCCAATATTAAAATTAACTTCTTTATGCGGTGGCAAACCCAACAAGTCATCAAGAAATACTTTTAGAAACCTCTTACTATAGGAATATCTGCCAAACCCAAACTAGGAACACTAGTGTCTACCATACTTACTAGAAATGTGTCACAACCTTCTTTGATTAGTTGAAAAGCCTGAATAGTTGGGGTTAAATGAGTTGGAACAGTTTTACGCTCCTAACAAATATAACTCTTGGCTGTCCTGAAGATCTAATCATCAATTCTTTAGTTTGACAATCTAAGACTGCATGATGTTTTGCTAACCAGTCCATTCCCAGAATAACATCAAATTCCTTAAAGTTCATCAATATCAAATTTGCAGGCAATACGACACCACACACTAGTATTGGACAAGTTCTACATGCTTTGTTTATAATTACATTACCTCCAACAAGCATCAAAACACCAAGATCATATCACAAGTATTTAACTACAACATGTACCCATGATGCAAATTCTAAAGACATAAATGAATGCATGGATCTTGGGTCTATCAAAACATAAAGATCTAAATGACAAATAGAAATTGTACCAGAAATAACTTTGGGAGCTATTAGAGCCTCTTGATGAGTGATAACATAAACTCTGGCCTACGGTTAAGTATAGGCTATTTTACCACTACTAACAACTGAAGTTATTCCACCATATCCTCCTCGACCTCTACCTCACCTTTTGCCTCTGCTCGTGTCATGAATATTCTCCCAACACTTCTATGCCCAAATGCCAAATACTCCCTTCTAGTCAAACCTACCATTGGATAACCTTGAGTTATATAGTCTGATTGTCTGCAAGTATAAAAAGTAAGTCTTTTAGGTCTCTAACACTCTCTAAAATGAGTTCTTCCATAATTAGTACAAATTAGGGCTACACCTTTACCCATTATGCCAACTAGTCCTCTACTATCCTCTAAGTCTTTAAAACTACTATAGCCACCTCTACTTGATGCCACAAATACTAATCTACCAGGATGACTATGTCCTCTGCCTCTTTGATTACCAACAACTCCTTAAAATTATGATCCCCTAAATGATGTAAAACCACCTCTTTTTGTTGCTCTATTTGGTTCTCCACTCCACCCTGCATAACTTTTCTTCCTTTTTACCTTAATTTCATTCTTCTCTTGGATCACCTCCTTAGCTCGAATAGTTGTTACTAATAATGCAATATAATTGGTTGGTTTGACTATTAATTGATCTCAAATTTCTAACCTTAGTCCACTCTCAAATTTTTGGCACTTTAATTCCTCTATATCTACATATTCTAAGACATATATTGAGAGTTTAACAAATTATACCTCATAATCTGCCACTGTTATATCTTTTTGGTTAAATTGGAAAATCTTTATCTTCTTCTTATCTAAGTATACTATTGATGTATATTTATTTGCAAACTCCCTTAGAAAATTATCCCATGTCAAAGTCATTAGTTGAGTAGTGCTACCTGAAATAATCTCCCACCAATCTAAAGCATTCTTTTAAAGCAAAGATATTACATACTTTAGTTTTTGCTCTGGGGTGCATTCAAGCCTGTTCAATATTCTCTCAGTTCTTCTAAGCTACTACTCGGCCTCAGTAAGATCTGTAGTGTCCTTAAAGTCAATGGCCCTTACTTCCTCAATCTATCATAATTCTTGTATATAGCAAGTCTTGTATATGCTTGTACTGCAAATCTCTACATCATCTCAACAAACTAAATGATATTTAGGTTTACACCTGCAATTAAATTATTCCTGACATCTCAAGATTCTCTGCAATATGATCAGCATGCTCACATGTATGAATAGACTCAACAGACTCATCTCTAACCTCTAGGTTAACATAAACTCTACTAGGTGCATCCATACTCCTATATGCCAATGCATGTAAGTATTAACACAATGCAAATATCATATACAACATATTCACATTATACATGTCTATAGAATCATTTACCCTGTGTCATCTTGTTTACTAATTATTCCTAAAGTAGGTGCATTAACTCATTCATAAGACATGGAATACTAAAGTGACACAACATTATTAAAATTCTCTCATGTCATCCATTGTCATTAAAAGACATTCCTTCAATTTATTTTGAACACTATGTGTCTTGTATCACAACATAGTAACTATTTATAATAAAATATATATGGCTAAATAAACAAAAATACTAATAGACTGCATACTGGCCCAACCTCTATTAGACTGCTAGACAACAACTTCAAAATGCAAATTGAATGCA
The DNA here is from genome assembly GCA_949677035.1 of Omphalea diandra. Classification (NCBI taxonomy): domain Eukaryota; kingdom Viridiplantae; phylum Streptophyta; class Magnoliopsida; order Malpighiales; family Euphorbiaceae; genus Omphalea; species Omphalea diandra. Next base: position 11,496 of record CATIWR010050285.1, on the reverse strand, counting down.
ATCTTTAGAATCTTTAGTCTACTCTTCTTGAAAGAAAATTTAATACAAAGAAGTGAGCTGACATACTTAAGAAGTAAACACATAATGATACTTCAATCACAAATAACATAACAAGCACTTAAATATAACTAATTCATCATCACATCCATGCTGGAAATAAAGAGTTTTTACTCTTTAATGCCACACAGACTATTATATTTTATTGTCACACAGGCTATAGAATATCATTGCCATATAAGCTATCAAATGTTGTCACACAAGCTATAAAAATCATTGCCACACAGACTATCAAATGTTGTTGTCACACAGGGTATCATATATTGTTGTCACACATGCTATAGATATTATTGTCACACAAGCTATCAAATGTTATTGCCACACATGCTATCATATGTTGTTGATTGCTCAACAGTATCAAGTATTACTCTTCTAATAAATCACCTATAAATCTAATAAAATTTTAGCAATATAACGACTAATAACAACACCCATAAACCTTGGCAAATCATATCACAACATACTTTCATTCTCAAGTCATAATTCATCAATATCTCATGAAAATAAATAATTCAAAAGTATAACAATCATCTCATCAAAATGCATTCATCAATATCATCTCATTAAACAACATTTCAATCCATTGAGTATATATTCATGGCATTTAACCCATCACATGTTTAATACCATTAGTTATTTACTTACCTCCTCCTTGGAGCTATTTAGCTGTGGATGGTCCTGGCTTATTCCTAATATTATCTTCAATGCCTTAAGGATCTTTCACCAAAGCTAGAAAACTTAAGATTCTTCTTAGTTAACTCAATTTTTCCTCTTCTTCTTCTCTTATTCTTCTTCTTCTTCTTCTTCTTCTTCTTCTTCTTCTTCTTCTTCTTCTTCTTCTTCTTCTTCTTCTTCTTCTTCTTCTTCTTCTCTTTTCTTTTTTTTTTTTTCTTTCTTTCTTTCTTACTTAACTCTCTTTCTTTTGTTGCACCTCCTAATGTTTTTGCCTTTCTAATTTGCTCCTAAACGAAGACAAATTCCATTTGTACACCTACCTTCCTAATGGTTGGAAGCTTAATTTTTTCCTCTTTTAGCCCATTTTCTTCACTCCTTCATCACCTTTATCCATCTACTAAACCCCATATGCTCCTTGTACTTTTAATAAGTTTCAAAATACCATTATTTAACATACTATAACATGCACACAACATATGACAATTTGCCATACCACTATGCAAACATCATATGCATATTCAAATGCCTTAAATTCAACAATGTAAGTGTTATTATCATGTTTATGCCATGTGATGCATATATTCAAATATAACATAATTAAAAATGCATATGAATTAGGTTAAGGATGTTACGCAAACCTCGATAACCACATTTGGAAACAACTTATAAAGCATTTAAGAATATCAAACAAACACTTAGGCAAGTTATTTTATTGCCATCCACAGGTTCATTTCAGTTATGAGCATTTGTGACATTGATTTGCCTCGTTGCATGGACATAAGAAGATCAATTGTTGGTTATTGTATTTTACTCCATTAGGCTCTAATTTTTTGGAAGTCTAAGAAATAGGCAACAATGTCTCATTCAAGCACAAAAGAAAGGTATCGTTCTATGGCCATTACATGTTGCGAGATTATATGGTTGAAAAAACATTTTGAAAGACTTGTAGATAAACCACACATAGGCACTTACTTTGTTTTGTGATAATCAAGAAGCCATGCATATAACGTCAAACCAAGTTTTTCATCAGTGAACTAAACACATAGAAATATATTATCATTTGGTCATGAGAAAATTCAAGAATGTATCATTTGATAACCTATATTCAAACAACAAATCAACTAATAGATTTTTTTACTAAGCCACTAAATTTCACACACTTTGAAGCCTTATTTAGCAAGCTAAGTGTGATAAAGGAAATCAAGCTCATATAGGCTGTCAACTTTATCAAATGTTATAAACTGATGTCTAGTTATTTATTTTCTTGTTTGTAAATAATTAGGCTTGATCATAAGCAAATAATAGGATCATGATATATTACCATTAGTATAAGATTGTAATACCTGCTTCTTTGAGATTATTTTAACATCTATTTCTTTGAGAATTAATCAAATTGATTCATTCACATATTACTTTTTTTAGCAAACAATTGCAAAAGAAGAATAAATAATCAAACTCGTTATCTTACTTAAAAAGAGCTTAAAATAAATATGCTTGTTTAATTTTAAATTTTAATTTTTGATGTATAAACCCATTATATATCTAGATGAATAATCCAATTGAATTCTTTCTATTTGTTGGATAATCAAATTTTCCTCTTACTTACTCTATTCACCCCCCATAAAGATGAAGAACCAGGCTCTGATACCACTATTTGCATAAGCCTCACACAGGTATGACTGTGACAGGTTGATCTTGTTGGTGTAGCTTCTCATAGCTAGTTATCCAGGCTTTTGGAAGCAACTTGGTGAGTTCTTCTCTACTGATCTGCCTTGGAACATGAATACAAGTTGGAACCTTGTATGTTTCTGCCAGTATCAACAGTGACTCATCTTCATGTGGAAGAGATAAGTCAATTGAATGATTATGCACCCTGTAGATCATTTGGTAGTGAAGAGTTGCTGCTGTAGCAGAAGACACCTGAGGTGCTCCTACTATTTGAATATGGACTTGCAAAGCTTGCAACAAATTTGGATCTCTTAGCTGTCAGTTACCATGAGACCTTGATTGATGACACCACAGGAGATTACTATCAGACCCCTACTTACTCCCTTGATCCTTTTGATCTGGCACTCAGATGGGAAGCTGATATGATCACTGAAAAGATAGAGCAGCAGAAGTATGAGGAATATGAGATAATGAACCTGTCTCCATCACATGAAAGACGACATCGCTGAAGTGGGAAGCAGAAGAACGTGGTGGGACCATAATGTAAATGATCAAATTTCATTTTTTCCCCCTTCCATGCCAAAAAATTTACAATCAAAATTTTCAACAAATGTATTGACTTGAAAAAGAGAAAACAAGTCCATTCTAGGATTAATAAACAATTTAAAATAAACTTCTCTAATTGCATTTCAATAAAAAAAAAAAACTCATAAACAATCTAAGAAAGATTGCAATCTATTCAAGCAAAAATGAGACTTTGATTTTTTTTTTTTAAAAAAGAAATAGTGAGAATGAAAAATCTAATACTTAGAATTGAATATTAACAAGAATATGAATGATATCTTTTAAGGTATCCTTTTGACTTGATGACGATGAATTTCAAACAATAAAATTGTTAAATTATCTTGCAATTGTGTTCATCTCCTTATATATGTTGATGGATAAGGCGATGAACCATCTTGCTTAAAGGTGCCATGAGATCTAGTAGGTAGGGAGTGAGCAAAATCAAACCAAAACTTAGAAACCAAATAGAACTAATTAATTCAATTTGATTCAATTCAATTATTTTTCTGATTCAGTTTGATTTTATTATACATTTAAAATTTTTTATTTTCAATTTTCGGTTTGATTTGAATTAATATAAATTGAATAAATCAAACCACACTATAAGAAATAAACATTTTGGTAATTTTATAAAACTCTTAAAGGCATTTATATATTTTATATTTACAAAATTGAAGCCCTACATATACTAGAAACAACTCAGCTACACTTCTAATTTTTTTCTTCTCTTTTCTTCTTCTCTATCATCTTTTTCTTTTATTTTTCTTCTACTTTTCTTCTCCTGCATTTCTTCTTTTTCATCATCATTTTCTTTTTTTGCTATTTTCTTTTGCATTTTGTTTCTTCTTCAGTCTACATACAAAGCCTAAATATACTAAAACCACTCTAACCATACATATATTTGCCTGATACTACATTATCTTCTTCTCTTTATCATCGTCAGCTTGTATTTATATCAAAGGGTTGTAAATGTATTCTCAAACTTGGAAAATAATAACAAAAAATACGTAGAAAAAATGTCATTGAAAATACTATTGCCTTTCCATTGTTGTATAGTCTCCTCTCCATGATAATCAAACAAGTTTTCTTACTTGCAATTGCTACATTTTGCTCTCTCCAATAGTAAACTAGCTTTTTTTAAAAAAAAAAAATTCACAAGTGTAATTTTTTTAGTAAATTTGTGAAATATGTTGTTAGATTAATGTATTCTATTTGTTATTAGGGGTGGCAAATGGGTTGGGTCAATTTTAGGGTCGGGTCGGTTGGTCGCTCAGGTTTCGGGCAAGTTCAAATAACCTATCGGGTCGTGCATGTGAAAAAGGATTTCATGTTGAATTTGAATTTATTCTTAAAATTAATAATTCATGTAGGGTCATTTGTTATTTAATTTTAAAATGTCCATTTTTATTTTTTTACATTTATATAATATTTTCTCATAATTTATTAAGAGAAAAATAATAATATTCTCTCAAAAAAATTATTTTTAGTAAGATAGATTTTATATAAAATGAAACTTAATTAAAATTTTTTATTTATATTTAAAAGCTTAATAAATTAAATATAATTTATTTTTAAGAAAATGACTATATATAATAAGAATAATTGAATTGAGTCAACATAAAATTTTATTCAAGTCATATATCATAATTTAAATTAATTTACAAACAAATATATAATGTCCAATGATAGAAAATCACTTATCATAAAAAATTTTGTGTACTATGATAAAAATTTGTGTGATAAAGTTAGATTTATCTTAGTATATGATTTTATCGTGACAAAAATTAAATTTATTATAATTATTATAAAAAATAAGTAAAATTGCAATAAATTTCTTTTATGAATTAAATCATTTAAAAAAATTATGGTAAAAATTTAGTTTAATTACTCAAAAATTTAAACCTTTATACGATATTAAATTGTATTCCAAATTTCTAATTGAGTTAATGACACTGTAATTTAACGAATTGATTTTAATTATACGTCAAGTCAAAAATAGAATTTAATAGAGTACATTTAGACTCAATTGACTCTTATACTTTTTCAATTAGTTTAATTAAACTTAAAATTAAGTTTACGGCTGAATTTAATTAAACTAAAAATAAAATTTATGCTTAATTTAATTACACTTAAAATTAAGTTTATGGCTTAATTAATATACTATTTATATTTATATTTTTATTTAATTTAATCTTATTTTTATTTAATTAAATTTGTTATATATTTCTATATGATGAATTTTAATTTTATATTAAATATAAAATTTAAAAATTTTTAAAATTAAAATTTTATAATTTATAAATATCTCAATCTCTCATTTTTTTTTAAAAAAATTTCTCAATCTTCTTTAAAAAATTAATTGTATATTTTCAATAATAAAATTTTAAACTATTCAAATAAAAACTTTCGACAAATATTTAAAAAATCAATTACATGAGTTTAATTAAGATGATATTTTTTATTTAAATTATATTCAAAATTTCTAATTAAGTTAATGACACTGTAATTTAAACAATTGATTTTAATTATAACTTAAGTCAAAAATAAAATTTATTAGAGTACATTTAAATTCAGTTGACTATTATACTTTTTCAATTAGTTAAATTAGACTTAAAATTAAGTTTACAGCTTAGTTTAATCAAATTTAAAACTAAGTTTACGACTTAATTAATATACTACTTTTATTTTTATTTAATTTAATATTATTTTTACTTAATTAAATTTACTATATACTTCTATATAATGAATTGTAATTTTATATTTAAATTTAAAATTAAAAAAATTAAATTTATAATTTATAATTTATACAATCTCTCATTTGTTTAAAAAAATTTCTCTCAATCTTCTTTAAAAAATTAATTTTATATTTTCATTAAAATTTTAAACTATTCAAATAAAAACTTCTAAAAAATATTTAAAAAATCAACTACATGAGTTAGTTAAGATGATGTTTTTATTTTTTATTTAATTTAATCTTATTTTTTCTTAATTGAATTGTTTTTGTATTTTTAGATAATGAATTTTAATTTTATATTTAATTTAAAAAATAAAAATTTATAATTTATAATTCATAAAATCTTTTAATTTCTCCTTAAAAAGTAATTATTATATTTTAAATAATAATTATTTAATTTATTTAAATAATATTTTTAAAAATATTTAAAAAAATTATTTATATGAACTTAATTAAAGTGATACTTTTATTTTAGATTCAATTTAATCCCTTTTTTGCTTAAATAAATTTATTATATAGTTTCACATGAAAATTTTCAATTTTATATTTGAATCTATAAATTTTTAAATTTTGACTTTATAATTCTAAAATCTCTCAATATCTCATTTAAATTTTGTTTTCTCTCAATCTCTCCTTAAAAATTTAAGTTATATATTTTAAATAATAAATTATTAAAATAAAACTATAAGAAATTATTAGAAAACCCATTAAATGAGCTTAATTAAGATGATACTTTTATTTGTATTCAATTAAATCTCATTTTTTAATGAAATTAAATTAAATTTATTATACTTTTATTTGATAATTTAAATTTAAATTTTGAAATTTAAATTTATAATTTACAAATCTCTCAATCTCTCATTTAATAAAATTTTATTTCATTATCTCCTTAAAAGTTTAATTTACATATTTTAGATAATAAATTATTTAAACTATTTAAAATAAAAATTTTTAAGAAATATTTAAAAAATCAATTACATGATATAAACCTAAATACTCTAAAAAAATTTATCCTTAAAATAAACAGGAAGGATTTATCAATTTATTATTTAAATATGTAAAAATAAAATTTATAATTTATAACATGAAATTAGTATAAAATTATTTATTCGTCAATTAAAATAAAAATAATTTTTGATATTTTTGTGAAAAATATTTTAATTGAGAAAAAATATTATTTCAGTAAGATTTAAACTTAATTTTGAATTTGATATAATTAACTAAAAATTACAAGAGTCAATTGAATAAATTGAGTCTAAATATAAACTTTATTAAATGCTAATTTTGGTTTGAGGTACAATTGAAACTAATTTATCAAATTAGAGTGTAATTGACTCAATTAGAAACTTTAGATACAATTTGAAATTCAAGAAAACGATTGGATTTTCTTAATCTTTGAACCCACAAATTTTTAACTAAAAAATGTTTGTTATAATAAATGAGCATATAAGATAAATTAAAACATACACTGCTTCATTATAACATTTTATCACAATATAATGCCCACTAAATTTCATATAAGGAAAAGTAATATTATCATGATAATATCTGTCATTGTATTAAATAATTTAAAAAATTATGATAAAATTATTTCATTACAATGAATAATTTTTATTTTTAATAAATAATTTATCATATTAAATAATAAATTATAATTTAGGCACATGAAAAAGTATAGTAAAATTAATAAATTAATTAAAATATAAAAATGTATTTATATTTTAAATAAAAATATCAAAGTTAAATTTAAATTTGAATTTAATTAAATAATTTAAATATTTTTTAAAATAAAATTCTTTCTTTTTTTCTTTTAATTATTGTACTTTTATATATTTAATAATAAAATTTTATTTTTTATATTGTCATCAGGTTAATTTGGTCGGATAACGGGTTGATTCCCATCAAGTTACCTTTACCCGATTCGACCCAAAATTTTTGAATCATTTAGGTTCGAGTCATAGTGAGTTTGCTCTTGGTCCAAGTAGGGTTTGGGTCATCTTTTTTAGAGCAGATTTGAGTCGGGTAAAAAAGTAGCTCATCTATTTGTTATATAAAAATTTAAGGTCATTTAAGATCAATTTTTGTATCAATTTTTTAAAATTTTATTAATTGAAGTTAATTTATTTTATTTATAGATTTATTCCATAGTTATGTTATTAATTGTATTGTTAATAATAGTTAAAATTAATTTATTTGCTTAAGTTTGTATTTTTTTTTTGTTTGACTTATTGTATTATTTCTTCTATTTGATTGGTTTATTCTTCTCTTTTTCTTGATTATCATTTTTGGATTGATTATGTTAATTTTATGAGTTGATTATACTGCTAATATCTAATTTATTGCTTAAAGCTATAACCAAAAAAATAAACTGAATTAAATTAAAATTTTTAATTTAATTTAATTCATTGTTGTATATATTTTAGTTCGATTCCATTAATTTTTATAAATATTTTAATTTATTTAATTTATTATGAACCAAAACAACCAAATGTTTACTCCAACTTATAGTTAGAACCTAGCAAAAGGATTTACAGAAGCAAAAGAGTCAAGCTATTTCGTAGCAAAGGGGATAATAGAAAAAAACCATCCAAATCTGAATGTTGCAAAATCATTTGAATTGACGGGGTTTCATCAGCGGTGTTTAGCGTATGATAATTGTGGATCATGGATTTAAACGGGCACGTCCTATGATAGAATAAATTGTCAAAAAAAAGTTCTCAAAATTAGGCTATTTTTTTTAAAAAAATTATTCCAAATTTTATTTTTTATCAATAAAATACTTTATTTTAAAGTTCTTTGTAATCTTATCCTTAAAAATTTTTTGATTATTCCGGTGTTAAAAATTATTTAAAAAGTATGTAATAATATTTTTTTTTCTTCAAAAAACATTTAGCCCAACTCCATTAACATAACTAAAAAATTTTAAGTGGATTAGTGAAGCTGAGCTAAAATTTTTAAGAAAAATATTATTTTACATTTCATCTAAGTAATTTTCAAGATACAATGATTAAAAGTTCACTTGAAGATAATATTACAAAAAACACTAAATTAATAAAAATTAAAAAGTTCACTGAATATTTTATTAAGAGTAATGGTTTTTAAAATATAATTAAAAATTTTAATTCTAAATATTTTTAATAATTTATTATTTATTATAGTCTAAAAGAGAAAAAGAAGGGAGAGAAACAAATAGCATAACTTTTGATTTGTTATTTTCTTTAAAATTAATTTCACTTTGTTTTAATAAAGTCAAATGGCACATCTGTATTATTATAGTATCTTCACTCAAATGACAAAACCCTTAGACGATCTAGGTAAGTATAATTTAGTAGGTTAAAAATTAAGAGAAAAAATTATGCTGAATCGATAAGTAGGTTTTTAATAAATTAAAATATTATACTAAATATTACCTAATATTTGATAGTATATAATAAAATATAATATAATATAATTTAAAAAATTTTAATTTAATAATGGATTGAATTTGTATTTAATTTCGTTTCATTACATTTTTTCTCAAACATTTTCTAAAAGTTAAAATGATCAAAGTTGAAAATGAAGCAGCCAACAGGCTGATAAGAAAAAGTACAAGTGTGAATCAATGAATTTGGGCATTTTTTTTTTATACACATTACGTGTCCGTGCAATAGCCTTAAACTTCTCGTAGGTGGCTGGGTTCAAGACTCGGGAACGGCCAGTAAGAGTGCGGACGATGGAGTGGACTGGTGGTGGTAGCATGGCCGTTCGAAAGAAATACTAAAGCAACAGCTCATTGTTGCAATAACGCTGCAACAAAGGGTGGGTTGTCTTAGGGCAATATTAAAGGTATCGGGCAATGTTAGCTATTTTGCTGTTTTGGTGATATTTTTAATAATAAAATTCAGTTTTTGCTGGTACTTGTTGACTGTAGTCTATTTCAATTTAAATCTTATTTTCTCCTATAAATTCACCAACTGTTTCAATATTATAATTATTGAATTGATTATTTGTATAATTATGAAATGATTGTGTTTTGGTAATATTATAATTATTGAATTGTTTATTTGTATAATTATGAAATCATGCTCAGTTTTTCATAATTTTACCAAATATTATTTGAAGTACTTAAAAATAATATATTTCTTCCAGAAAATATTGGATCAATTTTTCTATTTTTTACGTGAGAATCAATATATATATATAATATTAAAATTAATTTTAATTAATTATTTATCATTTGTCAAACAATTATGTGTAATATTATCACGTATCATCACTTTATATTATGTTATAAATTATAATATTATAAATTTTAACTAAAAATTAAAAAATTAATTGTCATATAAAAAAATTTTAAATAAGAAATTACAATTTAAATTATAAAATTATAAAAAAATTTAAATAAAAAATTAAAAAAAATTTAAAAAGTAATAATTTTATACAGAAAATTAAAATTAAAATTAATTTTATTAATTATTCAAAATTCTAAATATATAAAATAAATCAGTAGTATCACATATATATATATATATATATATATATATATATATATATATATATCAAGTACGCGGAATAAATCTCTCACATATTAGTATAGATGCGGGAGAACGTATTGAGCCCACAATTATGAGTGGGCTCACAAGTTATATCAACCCGAATAACAAGCAATAAGGTAATTTTGGCTCTTCTTCACTAGTATTGGCACTGTTTTTGGTTGGTTGGAAGATTAGGTGGACACACCTTATTTGTTCTGCATAAAAGAGATACCTGATCACCTAAACTCTTTACCAGTCACCTCGGCGTAGTTCTCTCTTGCTTACTGGGAGAAGGAAATTAAAAAAAGAAGCTTCTTGTTTTATGAAAATGGCAGTAGTAAAAACATGGGTTGCGGTTCTCGTTATGATGACTTCAGTGAGCCTATGTGGGAAATTGGTCGGAGCCCAGGTGCACCATGTGGTCGGAGAGGACCGTGGCTGGGACTCATCTACTGATGTGGGTTCGTGGTCGTCCGGCCGAACTTTCAGGGTCGGAGACAAAATCTGTAAGCTTCCATTTCTCATTATATTTCTTGCAATATAGTTGTTGAATTGAGAAGCTTATACTTATTCCATGTGTTTGGTTGTTGAGAAACAGTAAATTAACCATGAAATATGAAATATAATATACTTGCCTTTGTAGTTTCTGCATATCCAAAGGCTCGAATCTTAAGGAAATCAGTAATAGATTCCGCTTAATTAAATAGCTTTGCAAGAACCGGGGTCGGCTTTTCATTTATGGAGGCCCTAGGCAAAATTTAAAATTAAAAAAATATTTAGAGATTGAGAATTAAGTAGTAAATTATTTTTAAATGCTCTTTTATATAAAGGAAAAAATAAAATTAAGGCTCTTTTTTAGTTTTTTTTTTTTTTTTTGCTAAAAGAAAAAAATTGACCGAATTTTTTTAATAATTTAGACATTTTTATCTAAGTAAAATACTTAATTTGATTTTATTTTTTTAATTATTTCTTTTATAATTTTTTTAAATTAGGGGCCCGAGGCTTAGGGCCGGTCCTGGCAAGAACTGAACATGTTCTGCTATAGTATGTACTAAAGAGAAGGACTTAACATGTTTCGGTATCTCTCTCAGATTTCGACCAATGTGTATGGGCTTTTTTTTTTCTTGATAAGTGGGCTTATGTTTATGTTTCGAATTCCATTTTTTATTTTTATTTTTCAGCCTTAACCCAAAAGTACTAATATTGTTTTCCTGAAAAATATATGCTAATTAATTAGTGTGTGTATATATATATATATATATATATATATATATATATATATAT
>CATIWR010050273.1:0-12765 GCA_949677035.1 Omphalea diandra | reverse complement strand
AAGACACCATTATTTATGATACTATAACATGCACACAACATAAAACAATTTTCCATGCAACTATACAAACACTACATATATGTTCAAGTGTCCCCAACTACAACGATGCTTCTAAATGATTATTTATCTAATGCATATGTTTTTGTGATAATGCCAATGGATGTTACACGACTTGTAAAAATCTGGTGGACATTAACCATTAGTTCTTTAAATGATGCAACCATTCATTAATTGTGTTTCTAGCCATTTATCTTCAGTTTTAAACCTATTTTCTACCTATTTAAACCTCATAAACTCTTTCCTTTTCATTTTTTTTATCTCTCCCCTCATTCGAGGCATTTTTTCTTTTTTAAATCTTCTTTTCTCTTCATTTCATTTTCATCCATGGCTCCCAATAAGTATGCCAGAATAAATAAGGCCAAAAGGATTGCGCAATCCTCTTCTCCTCTTCCTAGAACCTCATTGCCTCTACATAAAATGAAAATGAGTGTCAAAAGAAAAGAAAAATATGAGGTAAACAAGAATAAAGTGGTTCAAGCCAACAAGATTCCATCAACCTTTATTCTTGCTACTTTTGGTTTAAAGGAAGAAATAAATGGCTACCTTGACAATTTGGAATGGATTCCCCTAATCTATAGAATAACCAGGCTATGAAGACATTGTGTGAGAGTTTATGTGGACAATGAACATAATCAAATATCTCTCCTCTCTAGCAAGTGTGTATGGCTTAAATTTTAGATGTTTTTGTAAAGAATTCTCTATCTACTACCCCCAACTATGATTTCACTTCCATTTTAAAAATGAAGAGGACACCTACAAGCTTGAACTCTTTCAACTTCATCTTTTCTGAATTTTTGCAAAACATATCAATTAAAAAATGCCATGAGCCTAAAAAGTCCATTGCCAAAAACTTTAAGACCCTTTCTATGTGGCTTTTTCATCGCATCATCACCTTCTCAATCAATGGAGAGGCTATGACAATGGAAAAGTCTTATAAATAGACTTGTCTTTTCTTTATTGCCTTTTCTAAAATGCCCTATCCAAATAGGGAGATTTTTTATCAATCAATTAAAGCATATGAACAGGAAAGCCAAGTGCCAATTCCTTCTCCCATCTCATGTAACTGCCAATTATAGGCATGTATGAGCCTTGACTCCAGAAATTGAGGCCAACCTTACCACAAACCATCTTTCTAGTTCAAATTATCATGACCTCACCTACCTTTTGAATGTCAAAGCTATTAAGCCAAACAATCACCAATACTTGCTAGGAGCCCAAAACATCATTCAACAATAGGTTTCCCAAGCCTAAAAAAGAAAGAGATTGGTGGTTAAAGAACCTCGAGGAGGCATCTTAAGAGGAACCTCTACAAGTCCCAAAAGAACAAGCCAAGTCTTCCTCTTTCTCTTCTTCTAAAACTTCTAAGACCTCTTTCTCTCTTAGCAAAATCTTCAAGTTATTAAGGAAAGTCCTTAAGGGGCTTAACTTTCTTCAACATCTCCATTGTGACCTAATGGTGATCTAAGATAAGCTTAGACTTCAAGTTTGTCACGTTCTAGTTTTTGCTTTTTTTGATGATGAATAAGAAGAAAAAGAGGCACCCCAAGCATTATCTAATGAACAAGTGGCACCTTAAGGAAATGTAGAAGAAAAAATGAAGACAATGATCAAGTTATTGATGATACTCATATCTAGTTTCTCTTTTTTCTTCTTTTTTCTTTTTCATCTTCTTATGTTATTTTTATTTTCTTTTTTTCCTTAATCTTGGTAGTAAAGCCCTTTCTTATAATGTGATCAAACATTTTAGTGTTATCTTTTATTCTCAATGAAATGACTGTCTATTTTTTATTTTTATTAGATGATTTGTGCCTTAAATTGTTTGATACATTGCTTTCCTTGTCTTTAGTTGTTTTGTCTCTTCCCTCTGTTTTTGACCTTGATAAAGAGGGAGAAAGTATATGCAATGTATATGACACAATTGAATTGATATGGTACAATTGACTTAAGTATATTGAATTGATCAATTTTAATAAAAAGTCAAGTAACTAATAAGCTTAAGTTGGTTAATATGTTGAAGGATAGTATTGATATGTTAAGGGAGAGAATTCATTCAAGATTTAACTTATTGATATGTTAATGGGGGAGTATTCATTCAACATTTAAATTTTCCATCCATTTACTTAATATGATAAAATCCAAGCATGATTCACATTTATATTTTACATAATTCAATCTAGGTTTTCAAAATAAAAAGGGAAATATTGTTGGACTAGATTGGTCAAACCTAGGTCAAGCAGCTGTTTTGATCATGACAAAATAAATTCAAAGGTTTTAACATCTTATTTAAGTGTCTTGGAAGCAGAAGCAAAGTTAGAATCATTGGAAGTTAAATGGAGATAAGAATCAAAATTATTGCATAAATCACTACTGCTATGTTTGGCATGAATTGTCTAGCTTAGTTTTCGATCTCAATCATGATAAGATTTGCTATCGCTACCTTCAAATGACCTTGGAGATATTCAAGCATCTAGCCAGACCAAGCCACATGTAATTTGATTCATTGAAGATCTAAAAATCACGACAGTGATCCTCTTAGTAGCAACCACGACTAGCCATGCTTCAAACCTCAATCGCTCCAATTTGAGTTGTGATGACCAATAGTGCCTAAGTTAGCTAGCACGATAAAAGGTATTGCCTATGACTTACTAATATGCCTGTGATCTTCAATCTTTCCTATAGGGGTCCAACGGTTACATTTTTTGATAAGCTAATACTGAAGTGCCACGTGTACTAACTATTAGACACAATTAAAGATCTTAACCATGAACAAGCAAAATCTAGAGTAAAACTTGAATTGCAATCGTGATTGTCTATCTCGATCACAACTTTTGTCTGACATGCATTAAATGTAGGGTTTTACCACTAACTTTTAAGATATGGAGATAGTTTTATTAATAACAATTGTTTGGTTGGTGTGACTTACAAATACTCCACCAAATGGACTTAAATGCAGTAGAATAACATTTACTAAGGCCAAACTCATGCAAATTGGTTTTTGAACTCTCTCTCTTTCTCTCTCTCTCTCTCTCTCTCTCTCTTATTTACAATTTTTTGATTAAATGGTAAAAGGTTTGGTGTGAACCTTTAAACACTTTTGGGATTGGGTTTAAGAGTGAGCCATATAAAAACTTTTATATAGGTGTGAGTGTAAGCCTTTGGGAAAACACTTGTGAGGTAGTATGTGGGCCTTATAAAACATAAAATTGGAAAGTTTGGAGTGAGCTTATAAAACATAATTTAGTGTTAGTGAAACACCTAATTGGTAAATTGGGGAGTGGACATAAGATTTTGTAACACTCGAATCACTATAAATTTTTATGTTCACTTTTTCTACCTTTTCTCTTTAACTTTGCTTCAAGTGCCTTCTTACTAAAATTTAATTTTGCCACCAATTCAACACCCCTTCTTAATGCACAAGTACCAATAAGCTCAATTATCTAAATCCTTCAATAAGAAGGTGCAACCTTGGTCATTTCAAGTGGGTAATATGCTCTTATAGTTCAAAGACCCATAATCATGTTATGACATATAGGTGACAAGTTTACTCCTTATTGGAATAGTCTTTGTGTTGTTTAAGAAGTTTATTTTAATTGTGCATATATGATTGTAGATCAAGAAGGAGTGCAAGTTAGACCTATTAATGGTAAGATCCTGAAATGCTACTATACTTAGATGTCTGATGCCACTCCCAGCCTGCATGAGCTAAACCTTTGAATGGTTTAAAAAAAATAACATAAAAAAGAAATACATAAAGATTTCATCCTTTTTAAGATGGTACATAGGCAGTTTGGTATTTTTGCTAAGTTCAATCTCCTTAAAAAAAATTAAATCATAATGTAATATAATAGTCTGCATATAAAATAAAATTCAAATTAAAATTTTGTTTATGTCAAGTGAAATCGTTCCATATACATAACCATGAAAATTCTAAATGAAAACTAAAGGAAAAGAAATAAGATCTCTTGTGACCAATCAAGACTATATCGATCATTAAATTCAACATCAAGTAATTGTTCAAGTTGGTATAAGGCATGCTCATCAGCTTCTCTTCAGTTTTGTGCAACCTTGACCAAAGATATTTCTACTTTCATTTAGAAAATCCTACTTGGTAAGTTTGACATATCATCATTAACTTTCTCTAAGGAAGACTGAAGTTGTTCTTTCATTGCAATCAAGTGCTTAAGCTCTTCTTCAACCTCTGCTACTTTATATCTATAAAAGAACGACCACTAGTAAGGTGAAGCTCAAGAGTTGAGAGTTTGGTTTCTCAATAAGTCTTTTAAGTTCTTTAGATTAAGTGTATGATGACATTTATAGAGAAAGATTATACTCTAATTTTGTAAATGTATTAGCTTTTTAAGGTAGCTTACAAATTGCTTCTTACGCATGTTGGCATCAATCTTTTTGACCTCTTAAAGTTCATCTAAAATCATATTAATCTCTTTAGTATAAAAATTTTTATTATAAGGGTGCGAGCTATCTTCTTCGACAAATCTTATCAAAACATCTTAGCCACTTAGCTATGATAATTGAACATAATGCCATCACTGCACAATACAAAAATCTCATATAAGAGAAGACAAGTCACGGGTTCCAATATCTTCTCTTATTCATGAGGACTTTCTAACATAATTAGCAACTTTAATGTCTTCTCCTTTGAACAAGTAGTATCCATTTCTATTATTGTCAAGTCATAAGTTTGTTTATCTAACGCTATGGCATTTATATTATAGTCAAACTTATCAAAAAATGTGAATTGAAGATTTGCATGGTGCAACACCAAACTATAAAAAATTTAAAAGTTAGTTTTTTTAAATTTGAAATATTAGAAAAATAGGAAGAAATAAATAAGAAAATAAGCATGATTGAAAAGAACACAAAAAAAAAAAAGAAAAAAAGAAAATTTACTACATTGTTCATGAAAGTAAAAAGAAAGAGCAAGTGGGGATGTTAATCAATCTAGTCTAATGGAAACATATCATATGAATTGACCGTATAAATTTTATATCTTTGATTGTCATCACTATTATTCTCACTTTCATTTCCACCCTCTTCACTTCTAAGAGCTTTTATGATATCTCATTGTGAGATCTTATTAGTAGAAGTTGCAACTTTCTCTATTGTAAGTGATGGATTAAAGGCATTAATAAGTTTTAAGGATGCAGTCCTCTCTGAGCTAGTTGAACTTGTTAGCTAGTCCTTATTGGCCCTTTCTATAATAGATGCCATTCTACGAGCAGGCCCTTCTTTTGGAACATCATCAAGAAATACTTTGTTCTCATTATAAGGTTGATATTTTTGCTTTAGCACCAATGTTCTATCTTTTTCATTATCAATTTTATTTTAGATGGAATCCAAAAGTATATTTTTCTTTATGAGTAGAAGTAACCTTAGGCTTGTATGATTTGAATAAATTTGGTACCAATTTAAGGCCAAGTTTGTGTCAATGGAGAAAGCTTGGCACCACTCTTTAAACCACCAATTTTTAACTTCTTAGGTGACAAAAAAATGCTCCTCAAGTGTTTGAGTAGGAACCGTCATAGTGGACCCATTATTAAGTCTTATGCAAGAACTCCAATGTCTAAATACATCTTTTAGTGTTAGTCATTTGAAGATTCCATTAATGTTTCCTAAAATACCTTGACAAAAGCCATATTGTCTATTGAATCTGTGATGACTGTATGACTCAATGATCATTTTATCTTTGCATTATAATGTTAAATAACTACAATAAATGTTAATAAAATAATCAAGCCATCTGAGAGATAGAGAAATATCACCTTTAAGGATATAAGATTTATTCAATAAAAGTCTTTCTCTAGAATTAAGAATGTGTTCCTTAAAAAGCATGGATGCTTGGGGCTTGTTAAAGTATTATGCCATCCTTTCCCCGCTACAAAAAGTCATCATGGCCAAGTCTACTTTATCATCATTGTTAAAGTGGGTTCCAAACTCGTTAGCTAATGATTCATAAATGTAATGGATTAGAAACAGTGTCTTACATTAATATAAGTATGTCGAAGAAGAATGGCATGCAATCTGTCATAAATGTAGTAAATATAACGGCAGATAAGCAAAATGAATCATTAATAGACATCATGCTTGCAACCTTAAAAGTACTAAGGCATAAAAGGCTAGTGTTTTTTATCAAAAAGAACAAATATGCATAACCAGTAAGAAATTAAAGTAGCCCAATACATTTTTTCTTATAGATTAAGGTCTTCTATGCCAAAAGTTGCAAAAGTTCTTTACTACCTTTGGTCATAAGGTAATGTATGCCAATAACCCAAATTGGGTTAAATTTTTTTTACGCTTAGTCATTCTCTTTACATAATTTTTTTGGGTGGTTTACGATATTTATTATCATTATGAAATAACATTGCACCCAACCCTCAATAGTTATCTCAAAATCAATGCCAACTCCATGAGAATGTCTATGAAATGCATGAAATAAGTATTAACAACTATATGGCAGATAGGGTCCACCATTCTCATCAAATCCTATAAGTTCTTTAGTAGAGGGGTTCACTTCATCATAAAACATGCCCATAATTGAAAAATTGCCAAGTACATTTATGTCCAATAATGAAATGGATTATTCACCTACATATAGATAAAGGGTGTTAGTTGATAGACTCTAATGTTCACAAAACCATTGTATCACATTCATCAAATTACCATATAAGTGAAGAGTAAGAGGACCAATAGCAGGGTGTAGAATCCGTAAATTAGTGCATAAGATTGTTCCATTCTCATCATCATAAAGGATTCTTATATCTAGTTGTTGTAGTGCATCTAAAAGTCCTTATGTGAACCATCCTTACAAAATTTGGAGAACTCATAAGTGTACTTGATCAAATTTGGTAAGTTAAGAAAATCAAAGCTACAAAATTACAAAGTACACTTAACTAGCCATTCAAGTAAAAAAATTAAAAATTTTGAAATTAATAAATAAACTTGACCTGCCAAAATTAAACCAGTATTCCATGTGAAAGCAAAATGAAAATTTAAAGCAACAATCTTCAAGTTGAAGCAAGGAAGAAACTCAAAATAGTCTTCAAAGTGAAGCTAAGCAAAAATTCAAAATAGAAGTAAAGTAAAAAATTCAAAACAGTTGTCTCCACATTGAAGTAAATAAGAAATCTCAAAGTCAACTTAACTATTTAAAGGATCAAGGAAATCACAAATCAACTTAGCTAATAAAAATCAAGGAGTTTACAAATCAACAAATAGCTAATGAATTTAAAAGCCTAGTTAACTATTCATAATAGTTAAGGAGTTTCAATCAAAAAAGTTAAATAGAAAATCACAAGTTGGCTTAACCAATGAAAGTCAAAGAGTTCAAGTTAATTTGGCAACTCAACTGACTAATGAATCACAATCAAACAAGAACCAAATTGAAGATCACAACTCGATTTAACTAATCGAAAATCAAAAAGTTGATTTGATAACTTAAAAAAATTAAGAACTAATAATAAAAAAGAAGCCAAATCAATATGATGGTACTTAAAAAACAACCTACAAAAAAAGTGGTTGATTAAAAAATCATTTATTTTTTATTTGAAATAAAAACAATGAAAAAATGAGATATGCAAGCAATAAAAATAATAAAAAGAAAACTTGTCTTGTCAATTGCTACAAAAAAAAAAAAAAGAAGAAGCCTAGTAAAAAAAGCTAGATGAAAAAAATTAAAGAAAAAACTAAATGAAAAAAATAAATTGTGATTCGATTGTTGCACACAAAAATCATGATTTAATGTTTTTATTATTTGTAGCAAAAAGAGAATAATTCATATATGTGTGTGTGTGTGTAGGGAGAATTTTCAATTGCTACGTTTCTATGGTTGGTTACTGTTTATATATATATAGTTCCTCAAATTCTATATCCTGGGTCTGCCATAGGGAGCTCTTTTATTTATAGAAGCAATTTTTCTTTATTAATTAGACTAAGAGATAAAATGAATTTGATCTCAATTCTTTTATCAAGTAAGCCTTTTGATTGATCCATTTGATATAACATTATTGGTTCTAGCTACATTAATTAAAACACATGACTTATTTTTAATTAGCCATATATATGAGTCGTAAATAATTTAATTGATTATAATTAATTTAATGTGAATCTAATTAAATTAAAATAAATCAAATAATTTGTTAGTCAATAGTAATTTAATTTAGATTGAATTAAATTTAATTAAATTTTAATAGACTAAAATATATTCTTTTATTGTTCTAAAATTTTCATATTTACAGATGTCCCATTGAGACTTATTCACATAATTTTATTAAAGTGAATATTTTCTCAAAAATTTTTTAAATTCAAGTATAATAGAAGTTAACTTTATATGCTATTAACTGAGCCTGAATAAGCCCAAATAATAAAATTAAGAATCCATTTGTATTAGTTATATACCCTAGGTCAAAGCTTGTAATGGATATTTTCTTAATAATGTCACGGTTGCATTGTATTAAATATCCCTTTCATTTACGACTACATGATAAATTTCATTAATAATCAATTCTACTTAATGTCATCAAGTATGTGACTTGATAGTAAAACATTAGATGTAAAGAATTCTAGTCTAAATTATCTCTAGTTGGTCACTATTGTTAGGATAATAATAAATGAAGACTAGTATGTATTGGATTAATGACTATGTTTTACTAGTCATGGATATGTGATACTAAACTAAACACATAGATATGTGTTTAAGAAACATTATATTGACCAAACCGTTATGAGAATACTACATGGATAAACAATCATAAGTGATTGTCATGCAATAGTATTAACTTAATCATCTGACTTGAAAATTATCATGGATTCTAATATGATGAACTATATGTTTTGATACAATCCAACATTATCTTTGATAGGATAATTATACAGATTGATATTGAACATGAAGTAAATCATATAGAGGAATATGAGTGATTGAGAAGGAATTTATTCCTTATGTGTTTACGAGAAATATATCTTTAGGTCCTTCGAAAAGTTAGGTTAAAGAAATTATATGGCCATGTAGTAATGAATTGATAAAGCTTATCAATGTCATTTTACATCAGTATACTTGGAGAGCAAGAAAAAATTGGAATATATAAGGATCACATTATCCATGTCTTGCATACAATTGAGATATAATGTGATGAAAGGATTGCAATACTATTTGTAAAATAGATTAAGATAGATTATTGACTTTTGTTGGACTAGGTTGCTCAAACCTAAGTCACTAGCCTCTTTTGACCTTGACAATGGAGATTAATTAGTTCTAATATTTTGTTTAAGTGTTGTTTTGCAGTTTATAAGATATTTTTTCATTGGAAGTTGGATGGAAGTCTAAATCTCCAACTTTGGGAATGACATCTAAATCCGCGATCAGTATCCCTTAATTTGCAACTACAACCTTGCAATAAGGATGGATGGAGCTAGGCTAGAAGAATTCACAAACAAATTCATAATTGCAACTCAGCTGAAGGAAGCTTGATTAACTCATAAAGGAATTTGCGATGGCATTTGCGTCCCATATCATGACTGTGAATTTCAAAATAGCAATGAAGGAACCAAAGCTTCAACCATAGCATGTCAAGTGTCCAAGGCAACTGTTGAAATATCAAAAATCATAAGGGCGAAGCATATGTCCCAACTGCAACCTAAGAAAGTGTTATCTCCTCTCTAAATAGAAGAATCCACAGTCTTAATCATGCCTAAGAGGAAATTAAATTGCGACCTCAACATTTGGTTGGTCAAACACAATTGTTATATTTCTTGACTAACTAATAGGTGAAGGATATATGGACTAGCCATAAGACACAGAACGAGCTTCTATGCTACAATTTCATGCTTCTTAGCATAAATTGGAAAATCGCGACTGCGAAATGCCAGTCACAACCACGACTTCAGTCTAGTAGCCATTTAATGCAAAATCTACCTAGCACAACTTAGGAACTTGGAGATTTTGAGATAGTTTTTAAGTAACATATCTTTGATGGTTATTGCCTATAAATACACCACCAAACATATGTAAACGTAAGAGAATTTCATTTATTGTACCCAAACTCTTACAAATTTGCTATTCATTCTTTCCATTCTTGTTTATGTGTTATTGATTGTTTGGAATTAGCATTAAACAACTTTGTAAGTAGGTTGAGAGTTAGCCTAGCTTCCAAAACTCATGTAAGAAGTTGAAGTGTGAGCCTAAAAACACAAATTATAAGGGTTGTGCTGAGCCATCAAACACATTGTGAAAGTTAGGTGTGAGCTTGGAAACACCATTGTTAATTGAGTGAAATACACAATTATGAAGAATTGGAGAATGGATGTAGGGTTTTTTAACACCCAAACCACTATAAAAATATTGTATTCAATTTTTCGACCTCTTCTTAATTCTTCAATCATCTTACCTTTTCTTCCAAATTTATTTATTTCCCACCAATTCATCCCCCCCTTCTTGGTACACTAGGCCAACAACTTTCACATAATTTGAATAGTCATAATGTCTTGTTAGAGGCCACTTATGATTTGCGAACTATAAATAGGTTTTCGGCTAGTACCAATATTATGTGAGCCTATAGGATTGCACACTTAAAATAAACCCAAAATTAAATATTATTTTATACTCTCTCTTTAAATATATATTACAATAATTCAAGATATTATCTTGTTAGATATCCTTATCACTTTAATGGTTAAAAACAAAGAGAATATGTAGTTATTTGTACCTAGAAAATATATAGTTAACATATAAATCTTAATAGTTAAAATATATACATATGTTTTCAGGGTTTTCAATAGATATAGAACATAAACAATTTTTGGAAAATGTTTTAAAGCTAAAGAAAAATGCTAGTGATAGCACACATCCGTTTTGGAGAGAGCATGTTCATATGCATACTTATAAAGGACCATTAGCACTAGATTTTGGGTCTTAGGATGCATGCCTAATGATGAAAATCACTTAACCTATTCCCAAGACGTATGGGAAAAGGCCAAAAGAAGAGAAACAAAGCCTTAGAAGACTTTCAAAAAACCCAAAACCAAGCCTAAACCAAGCTAAAACCCAAAGCAAAACCTAAGAGCAATCCCACTCAGAGGGATGTACATCCCACTAAATAATAATGTACAACCCACTAAACTAGGATGTACAGCCCATCCCAAAACACGGATGTATAATCCATAAATAGGGAGGTGCAACCCTCCCTAGTGATGTACAACCCTACCTTAATCCTGAAAACGTTCTGAAACTGGTACTCGTTTAAATTCAAGCCTTAACAGATAAATGTGTAGTCCATTCTTGGTCGTATAGCCCATGTGCAAACCTAAATTCTAAAACGTTGATTTCTTTCTATGTGATTGGATGTGTCCATAGTGCAACCAAAACTACTCCTAACACTTTGTGTTCACCTAAAACCTATCAATATCACCTCGTTTGAAGAGAGGTGAGAGGCTTGATAACTATAAAGTTACTCTACTAAAATTGCTTATCAACTCACACTTAAGATAGAAAACCCTAAGACTCCAATTCACCCAATTCATTTCAAGGAAGAATTAGGTCTTTCTCTTTATCTTTTGAGCATTCCATAAGCATTTTAGAGGATACAGAAGGACTTATAAGCCTCTGAGTGCATAGAAAAACACAAAAGGCATCTTAAAACCTCATTTACCCTTCTTCTTCTTTTTCCCTTTCTTCTTTCTTCCTTTGTTTTCAAAACCTAGGAAATAGGGCCTATACAGCCTTGTTTGTGGGCTATAATGTTCTGTATCTAGGTTGTACAACCCTTATAATGGGTTGTATAACCCAGTTTGCCTAGTAGTCAATCTTGTAGAAATGGTCTTTCTTTCACATATGGATTTCATCTTTTTCAAGGCCCTTTTCTAGGCATTTTCAATGTTCCAGTGGTAAAAAAGGGAAAGGATAAACATCTTAGGTCCCTATTCATATTAAAAATGGAATTTAGGGTGGTTTTCAAAAGGTTCACCATATTTCTTTGTGCAACACTCTATGTTTCTTTGTGTGCAATTTAGTATAGTGTTTTCATTTATTATTTTGCATCTATTTTAATAGTGACCAAGTCAGGGATTAACCACTCCTAGGATCTTGAGAGTCTTCCTTCTTGTGGCTTTGCTTGTGTTGGAAACATGTGAATAGTACCTTGACCTTATCTTTTTTTTTTTATCTGCATTCTAACCTTCCCCATAATTAATAATGTCCATTAATGCCCAAGCTATTTATGAGCAATAAGAGGGAGGGTTCATAAACCCTAGGATTTCTCTTTGGTGGTGATTATTGAGTTGTGCCATATGATGTCCTCCATAATGCTTTGCATCTCATGTTTAAGTTTTGAATCATTTTATGATTTATGCATCTTGATCATGTTATATTATGTTTCATATTCTGATTTGTGATGCTAAAATGTGTTATCATGGACTTAAAATATGTGTTAGGGTACCTTGACTTCAGGAGACATGGTGAGATGGTCATTATGGGCCTACTTTGTTTCTTTTATTTACTTTACATTTTCATTATTTGTTTCTTTTCCATATTGATTCATTAGTAACTTATTTTCTTTTTTTTTTTTGGAGTAATTGCAATGACTTGACTTGCCATAAGTTTGGTCTTGTCACTATCACATGCAGACTGTGGATGATTATGTATGTGGATGAATGTATAGATGAATGCATGATAAGCCCTATACCATGATGCATGAC
>CATIWR010050227.1:0-16205 GCA_949677035.1 Omphalea diandra | reverse complement strand
ATAAAGTATGGGAACTTGTCCCTAGGCCTAAAAATCACCCAATTATAGGTAGTAAGTGGGTGTTTAGGAACAAGTTAGATGAGCAAGGTGTCATCACTAGAAACAAGGTTAGAGGCCATAGACTATGATGAAACCTTTGTCCCCATAGCAAGATTAAAGGCCATTAGGATTCTCTTAGCATTTACATGTCATATAAACTTTAGACTTTTCCAAATGGATGTTAAGAGTGCATTTTTAAATGGCATTATTGAGGAGAAAGTCTATGTTGAACAACCTCCCGATTTTGAGTCTCATTGTTTTCCAAACCATGTTTTCAAATTAAACAAAGCCTTATATGGTTTAAAATAAGCTCCAAGAGCTTGGTATGAAAGGCTAAGTTTATTTTTTTTGCAAAATGAGTTTGAAAAAGGGAAGGTTGGCACCATACTATTTGTAAAAAAGCACAAGCATGACATTTTAATTGTCCAAATCTATGTTGATGATATTATCGTTGGCGCTACTAATGAATCTCTTTATGAAGAGTTTGCTAAGTGTATGATTAGAGAATTTGAAATGAGCATGATGGGAGAGCTCAAATTCTTTCTTGGTCTACAAATCAAGCAACTCAAAGAAGGGATCTTCATCAACCAACCCAAATACACAAAGGAAATTCTAAAGAAATTTGGCATGGAAGGATACAAGGTAGCAAAAACTCCAATGAGTAGTACCATCAAGCTAGACAAGGATGAATCAGGTACGGTAGTAGATGAAAAGAGATATTGAGGTATGATAGGATCTCTACTCTATCTTACTGCTTCTAGACTAGATGTAATGTTTAGTGTTTGTATGTGTGCTAGGTTTTAATCTTCACCTAGAGAATTTCATTTGAATGTTGTTAAAAGGATTTTTAAGTATTTGCATGACACTATTCACTTAGGACTATGGTAT
Organism: Omphalea diandra; assembly: GCA_949677035.1. Classification (NCBI taxonomy): domain Eukaryota; kingdom Viridiplantae; phylum Streptophyta; class Magnoliopsida; order Malpighiales; family Euphorbiaceae; genus Omphalea; species Omphalea diandra. The sequence goes on along the minus strand of CATIWR010050227.1, from coordinate 15,278 downwards.
CTTAGGGATTCTTCATTGATGCGGATTATGCGGAAAGCTTATTAGATAGGAAAAGCACTTCCGGGACTTGCCAATTCAAAGGTTAATGCCTAGTTTCATGGTTTAGTAAAAAGCAAGTATCGGTTGCCCTGTCCACCGCGGAAGCCGAATATATGGCGGCGGGTTATTATTGCACCCAAGTTCTTTGAATGAAATAACAATTAAAGGACTTTGGTAAAACAATTGATCACATTCCTATCAAATGTGACAATACAAGTGTTATCAATCTTTCAAGGAATCCCATCCAACATTCTAGAAATAAACACATAGATATTAGCCATCACTTTCTTAGAAAACATATGCAAAAAAGTGATATTATGTTAGAATTCATTGACACTAATCATCAACTTTGTAGACATTGTCACTAAACTTCTAAATCAAGAAAGGATGAATTTCATTAAGAGAGAATTGGGAATGCTTGATGGAAGCTCCCTCAAGAGAAAATTCTTGTTTGATCTTATGTTTAAATATGATATATGTGTGATTGATGATTGCTATGGAAGGCTTTATTATTTATTTTTAGGGGATCACATGTTTTTCAAAAAGGTTTCATTCTTATCCTTATTGATTCACAATTCGCGGTCGTTATTCCTTCTTCGCGATCGTGAATTACAAGTCAACTTCTACCGGCTATCAACTGTCAATTTGCAATTGCAAAATTTCTCTCCATCATGAATTTCAATCATTAATTTCAAAATTTTGACTGTTGTAGCGCGTATTCTCGAGGAAAATTTATTCGTTACTCACATTTTTTGGAATTTGCAGTCGCGACTTCCATTTTTGCGGATGCGAATTTCAGTAACCGCCTCACATTTATGTGATTTGATGGCCAACAGTTTACAACCCCTCATTTAATCAATTTCTAGTTGTTTGTTACCGTTTTCATACCCATTCAAGCCTATAAATACCTTATTCAACAGTGTTTTTCTCGCAACACTCAAACATTCTCACTCTCTCTCAAAATTCTCTCAATTCCTCACAAGCAATCTTCATTTATGCTATAGCTCCAAAGAAGTTCTCCAAAGCAGATAAGGGCAAAGTAGTGGCTCAACCCTCTACACCTCCTGCCCTCCACCTCATGAAGGGCATAACCAAGGAAGAGAAAGAAAGATACATGGCAAACTCTTCCAAGGTGAATGTGCCCAACAAGATTCCTTCCACCTTCATGCTCGAAACCTTAGGTCTCAACGACAAAATATGTGCATTTCTATCTAATCTTTGTTAGAATGAGTTCATCTTTCGAGATGAACTCGAGTATAAGGAGGTGGTGCGAGAATTTATGTGCACCGTGCAATTAAGTCGCAAAACTGTCTCAAGGGCGGGACGGTACAAGTTAGTATTTCGAGGCTTTGGTGACCCTTATTTCATTACCTTTGACCAAACTCTCTTCTCTTTTCAATTTACAAGTAAGAGAACATATACCCTTCATCATCTCCACACTTGATGTAATCTACTCTGAATTTTGGTCAGAGATTTCTAGTTAAACCAAACACGACCCCTATTCTTCTCTCTCCAAACACATAAAAACTTTGTCTTTGTGGATCCTTCATTGGATCATCACTTTCTCCATCAATGCGAGGGGTGATAGGAATGAGAAGGTTTCCCAAAAAGACTTGGCATTCTTATTTTGCCTTGTCAAAAACAAACCTATCCAAACGGATCGCTACCTTTTGGATCAACTAATCCATATGAGAATGAAACCCAAAAGCCAATGTCTTCTGCCCTCCCACATTACATCCATCTGCCGCTTTGTTTGAGCACTTGATGAGGAGAAAGAAAAATTCCTCACCAGGAAGCTCCTTCCCTCTCAAAACTTCCTCGACCTAACCTATCTCATAAACGCCAAGACCATTCATTTGGACACTTACACTTATACTCTTGGCATGGTAGGGGCAAAGAAAGTGGAGTCCTCTTAAGTTTAGAAATAAAAGAGGCTTCAAATCGATGAAGGAACAACACAAGTCCCTCCTCCTCTTCCTTAACCAAAAGCAAAGACAAAGTTGTCTCTTACCACCTTAGATCGCAAGTTAGACAAACTAATGAGGATGATGAAGTGAAGGTTCCTCTTCCTTTCACATCTTCACAATAATATGGTGGATCTCCAAGAGAAACTAGGAGTCCCTCCTTGTCATCTTCCGGACTTCATCGAATATGAAGATACAAAAGATGGAGATGACAATGAAAACGAAGTTGAAGATCAAGATGAAGCCGAGGGAACAACACTTGCATAAGTTGAAGACACTTTTAGTGTAATGAGTCTTCTACTTTCTAGTTTAGGGATCTCTTTGTATTTTTTCTTTTTTTCTTTTATTTTCTTTATGTTTAAAAGTTTGTGATCCAAAAGTTATAAATAAATAAAAGTTGTTTCTTTGCTATACTGTGATCTTATGTGATTGTTATTGAATGCTTTTTAATATTTACTTTTGCTCCTTATCAATACTTATGCATCAATTTACTTGTTCTTTCTTTATGCACCCTTTTTTTTGTCTTGCCAAAGGGGGAAAGATAGTATGAATCTAAGCTTAAAGGGGAGAATATAAAAAATTATAGCACAAGTTAAGGGGGAGCATCATACTTATTGTCTTTAAATTCACTTTGTTTGAATGAATGATATACTTAGCAAATTTTTATCTTAAAGTATTCATTGAATCATATTACACTCTAACTTCTTTTTTTTTTCTCTGCATTATTATTACTTAGGATCAATCTAAGTTATCAAAATCAAAAAGGGGGAGATTGTTGGACTAGAGTAGTTAACCCTAAGTCTTGAACCTCTTTTAACCTTGACAAAGGAGATTGATCATGTCTAATGTTTCAAATAAGTATTATTTTGTAACCTTTAGCTTTTATCTAAATTGAAAGTTAGATGTAGCTCAAAAATCTTCAAGTATGAAAAGTGACTTCTAAATCATGACTGCTAATGAGTAGTAGCGATCGCGATCTGTAAAGAAGCTTGCTAGAAAGCAGACAAGCGAAATCGCGGAGCTATTCTCGATCGCGATTCATCCAAATGAAGGAGTCTAAATTGGCAGACGATTTTTGCAGTGTGTGTCACGCCCTAGTTGCGATCACGAATTTCGAAGTGACTCAAGGGGGAAGCAAGTCCACAACCACGGTATGACAAGTGTCCTAGCAGACCATTGGAAGTCAAATTTCGTAGAGGCATCTTATTGGTAGCGATCATGAATCGTGAAGAAAAAGATGACCATTTTGGCATAAGAATTTGTGTTCTCTGTCGCGTCTTGTATAAGAAACCTCGCAACCGCGACTTTTGAAAGTAGGTGAAAGGCAACGACTATATTTTTCTGGTAAACTAATCAGAAGCTGCCATGTGAACTAGCCGTTAGACACAAACGAGATTTTCCTTCAGGAATTTGGATTTTGCGACTGCTAATGAGTAGCAGCGACCGTGAATTGAGACTGTCAAGCATTTAATGCAAAATCTATCAAGCATGTCTAAAAGATTTGATGAGTTATGATCTATAATGTCTCTTTGGTAAAGTTTGGGTATAAATACTCCATTAAACAGCCATGAATGTGGTTGTTAAGAAATTTATTACAAGTAATTAAAGCTTTCAATCTTTGTTACTCATTTTCTTCAATTTTCTTTATGAAATTGTAAGTGTTAGGTGTGAGCATTAAACACCAAGTTGTAAGGTTATAGTGTGAGCCTACAAAAATACTTCAAGATAGGTTTTAAGTGTGAGCCTAGAAAAACACTTGAGTAAGGTTGTGTGTTAGCCTACAAACACATTGTTGTAACGTTATGTGTTAGCCTAAAAATACATTGTTGTAAGATTGTGTGTGAGCCATCAAAACATAAGTTATATAAGTTGGGTGTGAGCTTGAAAACACCTTGAGATAGTGAAATAACCAATTGGTAAATTGGGGAGTGGACATAGGGTCGATTAAACCCAAACCACTATAAATCGTTATCCCCATTCTACTCATTCTTCTTCCCATCTTATTTGTTCTTGAAATTTTTTACACCAATTCAATCCCCCTTATTGGTACCGAGGGACAACATCTATGAATGTTGTTTATGATCTTATAGAGATAATGGGAAATAACAATTGCAAAATAAGTGAGAGGATCACATGAGGAAGAGCTATTGAAATTCATGATATGGATGCATTCAAGGCATTGCAAGCTCATGTATTTACTATTGTTATGTAATTAAATGCTATGAATTATAATGCAGTTTCCTCGCCTTTGCTGCATGTGGAATGCAAACTGTGTAAGGAGAATTGCCATAAAAGCATTGATTGTCAAATGGAAAATCAGTTCACATCAATTTTATGGATAATTTCGATTGCCAAACCAATAATCTTTACTCTAGTGTTTATAATCTAGGTTTGTAAAACCACCCTAACTTTTATAGGTATAATAATAATTCTTTAAATTCCAAACCTCAAGATCCCTCTAGTTTCGATCAGCCACCTAACTACCAACCGTAAGAGAAGAAGTCAAACTTAGATAGGATTATGAAAAAAATATTCAATACCAAAATCGAGGCTATGTTGGATCACCAAGATGACATGATAAGGAAGCTAGATGCAAAGTTTGATTTAGTTACCAAGAACCATTCCTTATCCATTCATAACCTTAAGGTCAAAGTAGGATAAATAAATAATGTCTTAAGCTCTCAATCTCATGGGACACTTCCTAATGCCTCTGAACTAGTCATAAGGACTAAGTGAAAACTATCACATTAAGGAGTGACAAGGAGCTCAAACAAATACTAAGAGACCAACCAAATGCAAAACCATGGGTTAAGTCTTATGTTCCTTCCATTTTATTCCCTTCAAGGTTGAAAAAGCATATGGTTGATAAGCAATTTACAAAATTTTTAATGATGCTTAAGAAGATTCAAATTACTTACCCTTTATGGAGGCACTCTCTCAAATGCCTAAGTATTCTAAATTCATGAAGGAGGAATTATCAAGAAGAAGACAATAGAGAATTACGAATGACTCATGCTCATCGAAAAATGTAGTGTGATCTTATTGAACAAATTACCTTTTAAGTTAGGAGACTTAGAGAGTTTTACTATACCTTGTTATATTGATCATCTTACATTTAATAAAGCTCTATATAATTTGAGATCTAGTATTGACATAATGCTATTATATTTGTTAAAAAACTTAAGCATTGGAAAGATCAGGCTAACGTACATATCTTTACAACTCACCAATCATTTAATTAAGTATCCAAAAAGGGATTATATAGGACATACTAATCAAGGTATACATATTCATTATCCCTATTGATTTTGTAGTTTTGGATATGAAAGAAGATAGAGAGATTCCCTTCCGATTGGGAAGACCCTTCCTTCATACCAGTGGTGCATTAGTGCATGTTTGAGATGGAAACTTAACTTTATGGGTTAGTTACAAAAAAGTGATGTACAATATGTTCTAAATAATCAAACAGTTCAAGGTCGAAGAAAGATGGTCAAGGATTGATGTTGGAAAAAAGTATGCCCAATAGACTTTTCAAGAAAGAGGAGCAATTTAGAATAAATTGTAATTATAAGAATTGATGAGGGTTATGTAGAGAGCAAATATGAGATAAGTATTACTACTTATACCCTTGAGATGTATGATAACCCTTCTTTTTCTTCCCTTTTAATACATTGGATATCTAGAGACACCTCATCCTTTTATTTTGAGACCTCCTCAATTATAGCTTAGATATGCATTTTTAAGATAAAATAATACATTTCCTACTATAATCTTCAATGAATTAAACAAAGAACAAGAAGAGAAATTGTTAAAAGTGTTGAGGAATATAATTAATTCTTTAGGTTGGACCATTACTGATATAAGAAATATTAGTCCTAAACTTTTCAAGCATAAAAATATTGATGGAGGATATTCATAAACTTGCAGCAGAACACTAAAGAAGGCTTAACCCTAATATGAAAGAGGTAGTAAGGAAGGAAGCAGTCAAGTTATTAATGCAGGGATAATATACCCTATCCCAAATAGCCCATAGGATAGTCCTATCCAAGTCGTTCCTAAAAAGGCAGGTATGATTATAATAGAGAATGAAAATAATGATCTATAGGATAGAGTGTGCATATATTATAGGAAGTTAAATGTTGCAACACGCAAAAACCATTTTCCATTACATTTTATTGATCAAATGTTAGAAAGACTTATAAAGCATCAATAATATTACTTTTTGGATGGATATTCTGACTACAACAATGTTTAAATAGCCCTAAAAGATTAAACAAAAAAAAAAAAAACCACATTTACATTCTTATATTGCCTATTGTCACATGTCATTTTGGATCATACAATGCACTGACCACTTTTTAAATGTGCACATTGGCAAAATTTTATGAGATGACGGAGACAACTATTGAAATTTTCATGGATGATTTTGATGTTTTAGAGATTCTTTTGATAATTGTTTAGCTAACCTTGACAAGGTCTTGAAAAGATGCTATGAGACAAATTTGGTTCTAAATTAGGAAAATGCTACTTCATGGTTTGAGAAGGTATTGTGCTTGGTTAAAAGATTTCATATATGAAATTGAAGTGAATAGTGCAATAGAGCATCCTAATTCAGAACCAAATTTGTCTTTGCAACTTTTTGATATATTTCACATAAAGATTACCATAGTAGTGCAACTATGGTAATGTTAATGCAACTTTAACATTGTTGATTTATCTTTGTTTGATGTAGGTGATTCAAGGACGAATCCTTTTAAGGAGGGAAGGAATGATGGATATCAAGGTGTTGGTCAAAAAGTTGAAGCAAACACTTATAAACATTTTCAAAATCCATTGCAAGGAATTAGGGATCTAATGACTGAAGTGTGAACTAAACACATCTTCATGGAGATGCAAGAGAAGAAGGTTGTTCTTGAAGATTCTAATGTATTACAAAAATTAATGACTTATCTTTGTGTTAAAAAAGATGGACAAAGCATAAGACATGAAGAATCAAGCTTAAAGCCCTATGTAAGTGTTGCACCTGTAACATCCTTTGGATTAAAAGCCCTCTATCATGCTTACACAGCTTAAGCTTTCTCACAGGTGCAATGCTTGTCATGCTCACAATGCCTTGTGACCTGAGAGTGACTTTTTAACCTATAATTCATCCATTTCTTTAATTAGTTACTTCCATAATTGTTGGAATTCTTTAGATATGACTTGAAATAAGAAACTATAACCTTTATTTATTTTTTTTTTTTTGCAGAATACTCTAGTTTCTGTAACTATTTAAAAGGGGTTTCCTATGTATTGAAGATAATAACTTGTATCATATTAATAATAACATTTAGTTATTTTCAATAGGCTTTTGCTTTACTTTCTTGTGTTACTGGTAGAATACAAATTTTTGACTTGTCAAGGGAGTGATCAACTTTTGTGTCATTTTTAAGGTTAGGGTCTGCAGGACTTAGATTCTTAGGTTTCTAATTTGATAATCCACAACTTGTTTTTTAGCTTTCTTGAACAAGCATAACAAATTGATTGAAGAGTTTCTACAGTAGGTTGTCTAGTGGGTTCTTATGAAATACTTTTCCCTTTAGGTCTTTAACACACACTGAAATTATCACTATATCCAATTATTTATTGTATCCTTTTAATTATTCTAAGATATTGTAATTGATCTATATCAACAATAGAAAATTCCTCAACTTTATCCCTAACATACTTTAAATGTGGATATATACGAACTTCTCTATGAAAAATCCAACATTAACCCTAAAACTCATCGTGCAATGGTATAAATTAAAAAAAAAAAGATTATTATTATTAAATCCAAATTAACATATGGTTAATATATAAACTCCCTTTTTGCAAACACTGCCCAATCTTTAATGTATCATACATGCATTTTTAGATAACTCTTACGGTTCTCATAAGATTGCATGTTGCCAAAATTTAACTAAAAAAAAAAAAAACCTTAAATCCCCCAACTCAACATATAAGAAAACTCTAAAACAACCATTAAAACTAATAAAAAATAATAATAATTGGAGCTTACCTTTACATATAATGTGCAACTAAAGGTTAAATCCAAAAGATTTTCAAGTCAATGAAGAGAATGTTTCAATTTTCCAATTGATCAACGCTCAAGATGTGATGCTATGACGTTGCTTTTTTTATTTTCTCATTTATAACATACACAATTAACCTAAAGCCAACTTCTTTCTTCTTTAACACTTCTTTCTCACATGCGATTTTCACATTCAAAATCCTACTAATTTTTGTCTTATGTTAATTTTTAAAGTAGACTTTTTTTTTTTAATAATTTAGGGACAAAATTGATATTTAAGTCTAACCATTTATTTAGTTGGAGAGAAGTGAAGAAAAAAGAAAAGAAAAGAAAAAAAATTAAAATTACTTTCCTTATTTGGTTTGCAAATACGAGAAAACAAAGAAAAGAAATGAATTTGAGAGAATTGAAGAGAAATTAGATCAATAAAAATTTACTCTCAATTTTGAAGAGAAATGGAGAGAAATGTTAATTTAAAAAGTAAAATATATAAAATTACTAAAATATCTATAGTTTGTTTCCTATATTATTTCTTTCAATAAGTTAAAAAAAAGTTAATTTATATTTAATGAATTAAAATTTCTCTTTTATACAAATAAATGATCAAACAAGAGAAAAAAATAAAAGTTCTTTTTGTCTTTTCTCTTATTTAATCTATGTTCATTTTAATTGGTGCATAGTTAAAAGTACTTTGAAAAAAAAGAAAATTCCAATAAAAGCCACATGGCAACGGTCGAATTGCATCGCTGTCCTATTCTAGTACAGTTGCCGACATACAGAGGGAGAGAGAGATGAGGAAGACAAAGTCATACCCAACGATGGAAAAATCAGAAAGTGAAAATGGTAGAGAAGAAGAAAGAGATGAAAATGAAGACGGAAAAGGGTTTTACGCTTGCTATCTCTTGACTTCCCTCTGTCCTCGCTTCAAAGGCCACACCTATATCGGGTTTGGGTTTTTTTTAACTCTTTTTAATCCTTTAGTGTATATGTTATAAAGAATCCCAATTCTAATTGCACAAGTTTAATTTGGAATAATGTTTTTTTCTTAGCTTCTAATTTGATCTATATATGCGAAATTGATGGTGGGATTATTCAGATTTACAGTGAATCCACGGCGTCGAATAAGGCAACATAACGGTGAACTGAGTTGTGGAGCTTTTAGAACCAAGAAAAGGCGGCCCTGGGAAATGGTCTTTTGCATTTATGGTTTCCCAACAAATGTATCTGCCCTTCAGGTAGGTCAATTCTTTTTTCCTCCAATTTATTTTTTCATTTTTGGTGTGTTTCTATCTACCCTGCAACCAAGATTCCTTTCTTTTGGGTATCCAATCTTTCATAGATTTTTAGGAATACACTGGGAGTATCTCTTATTTAGCGCAGTCGAATAGCATCCATAGACCTTGAAAGAATGATGTTACGATTGCGTACAAATTTTTTATTCCTTCTCGTTATTATTTTGTGAAATAAATCGTATACTTGTAGAGTTGTTGCAGTATTTGCATTTTAATATATTAACTAGGGAAGGATGAGACATTTTTCAAAGGGTTATTTTCGACTCGTCGTTAATGTCTTGGGCTTTTTAGAGTGCCAATGATTGAATATAAATCATATTGCAGTTTGAATGGGCATGGCAGCATCCCACAGAATCCTTGGCGGTCAGGCAAGCAACTGCTTCTTTTAAGACCTTCTCAGGAGTAGCCAACAAGATTAAACTTGCATACACAATGCTTAACCTTCCAGCTTGGGAGAGGTATGACGTCTCCTGCGTTGAAGTAAATTATATCATACTGTTTTCCTGGATTAAATGTTTGAATTTATCAAATTCTGATTATTCCGGCTGTGCATGATTAGCTTGAACATTACTGTGAACTACTTCTCAACGAAATACGCGAAGCATTCTGCTGCTTGCCCAAGCTTGCCGGAGCACATGAAGGTCCAATATTTCTCCATTGATGAGCTTCCCTGTTATACTGAAACAGGTAAGAGTTTGTTCGACTGCAAAGATGCTGAAGATGTTTTTGATGGCAAAGAAGAATATGAGTACGCTATCAATACTACTGGAACTGTGCAAGCTAACATGACAGAGGTCCGAGTTCACTACATGGATGGGTTTCCATGTGATAATGAAGATGAACATTTATTTAAAGGTGAAGGCCACAAAGCTAGCAAAGATGATGGTGAATACAGTGCAGTTAGCACTTTAAGTCGGGCAATGAAAAAAACAGATGCAGATACAATTTGTCATATTTTTCCGGATAATGTACATAATATGGAAATAAATTCTTCGGGACTATTTGGACGATTTGAAGAATATAGCAAATATAGTTTGCAAAATGCCGCTGCCATTCATCCTACCACTCTACAAGTAGACAATTCACAGCCATTTGTTTTCATCAATTCACAAGTGAAAGCAGTATCTTCCATTTTTAATAGTTTTTCCATGGAAAAAACCACCAATGAAGATGTGTTCACATTAATGAGCATGAGTGCCTCTGAATTGGATTGGCTGAATGGAAAAAATTTTGCTAGTAGAGCTGATACAGATTCACGACAAATTCACAGTAATACTGTTTCCCATGAAATTGAGGTTATAGATTTGTTGTCCCCATCTCCAGAATGCAGAACCAGGTCAAGTAGAAAAAAGAGAAGGGTATCTACTGTTTATCCTGAGATCATTGACTTGACATAGTCTCTACACGTTTGTCCAATTACTGAGCATTGGACAGGACTCATAACCAACAAGGTGAGACCATGGACTTGAAACTTCCCTAATTTGTCTTTGCAGCACTGCTCCAATATATATATATATATATATATATATAAGAAACAAATAATTTCCATTATTTAGATTGTAGTATTACCATGATAGAGAATATTCTTACCTGTGCTGCTTGTCACTGATTACTATTGTGATCATACTGGGAGACATGGAGGGTCTCATCTCATATTGGAGCCTGTCATATTAAGATTTACCTCAGTGATTTATTTCTTGTTTTTCAGTGTCTTGAATGCAAATGGGGAATATATGAAGATCTTTGTGTGCAGATTGCAGTATTGAGATAGTGTTCATTAACCCAGAAATACGCTCATATGATGTCTGTTTCATTTCGTGCGGGTTGCAAAGTTATTTTCAGCAAAAAATAACCTTTTGCTGGAAGCAGTTAAAATCATTTCTCAACCTAATACTTGAATATTTGTCATGTACAGTTGCTGAATCTAACCGAAAAGGTTAAAGCTGGCAGAATGTTAATATTGTAAATCCAAGAATTCACTTGACAGCATGAAGAGTGACACATGACCGTGTCCCTTAAAATGCATGGCCATGCCTTGAATGGGTAGGAGGAAATGGACACACAGCTAGAACACATGGCCATGCTTCATAGCACATAGCCAGGACATACAACCATGTCTTATGGCACACGATCATGCTTCGAGGAACCAAGTTTGGGTACAATCAATTGGAAACCAATGGCTTTGTGACAGAACTATGCATAAAAAAATCATTTTTGCAAAATTGGAATCGCAGCAATGCTCGACTATGTGTCATGACCGTGCATTTTAAGGGCCTTTCAGATTCTTCTTTCGTTGACTAAATTGTTAATTATTTTTCTTCCTATTTTGATATAATTATTGTCTAGAACATATTTCCCAATTAGATATACCTTTGTTTAGGAATTTTAAGGCTTCTATATGTAGGAAACTTCACTTTGATAGGTTCTATATAAGTCATAACCTTGTATTCCAAACTAACATTATCTTTGATCAAAATATTGAGTGTTGGCAAGCTTTATGCTTTGCTTTCATGTGTTCTTGGTAAAATACAAAATTAGACTTATCAAAGGGAATGATCAACCTTTGTGGCATTTACACGATTAGGATTTTAAGGATCTAGTTTCTTAAGGATCTAGTTTCTTTAGGATTCCAATATCTTGATCGATAACTTGTTTTCTGGCTTTCTTAACGGGTTCTTTATTAGTTGATATCATAGCTCAATTTTAGAATCAGGTTATGTATCTATTGTCATTGTTTATCTATGTTTTGCGCTTTCTTTGTTTTGTTCATAATTCTTCAATTCCTTATAGTTCCATCTTACATCTATCTATTTATTTGTGGTGGTTTGTTCTTTTCTTTTCCATTATTTGTCAATCAACTTAAACACCCTTGATTTCATATTATTGGTGTTGGGTTTCAATATACATATTTAAAGTTTGCAACTCTCTATAATTGTTGGGTTTTCAAATTTTTAGTAATGAAGTTCACATCACTTGAACTCAAAAGTGTTAGTTTGATCTCTTTATCAAAAAAACAAAAAGAAAAAAAGAAATTTAAAAAATGAAAGGTTTGAAAAGGAGAAAGCAATTGTAATATTCCTACCCAAACTAAAAAGGGAACTCGTTTCAATTTATTTTAGGCACAATTTAGTTATTTGTGCTTCTTTATGTCTCTTTGAACAAGTTTTTTTTTTTTTTTTTTATGCCTTTGATTCATAGTGTTCTAGTTATTTATTTCATATCTCCTTTGCTTCTTTTGGAGTTTTCTTATTCTCTTAGCTCTTTGATTGCTTTTCTTTGAGATGTCATTTTGCCTCAACTAATCTTTGATATTTTGATTTTTTAATGTTGCTTCCAATTGTTCATTACTTTTTGAGATTTGTTGATTTTGATTATTTTAAGAACATAAAGAAGGCTAGCTTGAGAGGTAAAAGACAAGAGTGGTGAGATCATTAGAGGGTAAAAACCAACAAATTGTGTGAAAACATGAGTGATCATCGTCTATTTTAGAGTAAACACAAGGGAATGTGTTAGGAACAATTTTCTGCTATTACTAACAAGATTTTGTAGGTTATAAACATGAGAAAAACTCACAAGATATTGGCATGAAGTTGTTCATGAAGGTTGTTGTTGACCAATTTCAAAAGCTGAATGCAATGTTCGATGACATAGAATCCCTATCCAATTCCAAATCCTTTAAACTACGTGTGTTGGAGGAGGGGAAAGAAGATTGTTGGCCCTAGTGCACCAAGAAGGGGGGGTTGAAATGGTGGCAAATTTGAACTTTGGAGGAAGCACACATAATAAAAAAATTAGAGAAAGGAGTATGTTGGACTAGTTTGGTTAAACCTTGTCATAAGTCTTTTTTAATCTTGACAATTGAGATTGATCAGGTCTAATGCTTAATTCAAGTATTGTCTTGCAGTTTATAAGAGTTATTTTCATTGAAAGTTGGATGAAAATCAAAATCTTCATATTTTAGAAGAACATCCAAATTTGCGATCGGTATTCCCTAAATCGCGATCGTGACATTGCTATAAGAATGGATAGAGCTAGGCTTAAGGAATTCACGGGCGAATTCGCAGACGTGTGACTCAGTTGGAGGAGCCTAGGTTGAATCATAGAGGAATTCACGGTGGCATTCGCATCTGAGGTCATGACCGCGAATTTCATAGTGACAAAGAAGGGAATCAAAGCCATAACCACAACACATCAAGTGTCCAAGGAAACCGTTGGAGATAAAAAAAATCATGAGGGCAAATATTTAGTCACGATCGCAACTCAAGAAGTTGAAGTTTCCTCACCAAACAGAGGAATTCGTCGTTTCAGTCGTGACCAAGACAAATAAAATTCACAATCGTGACTTTTAAGTAGTTGTTAGAACACAACGACTATATTTTTTGGAGAACTAATGGATGAAGGACACATTAACTAGCCCATAGACATAAAATGAGATTATCTGCCTTGATTTTTAGCTCCTCAATGCAAATTGAAAATTCGCGACCACAAAATGACAATAGCAACCGCGACTTCTACCTGACGAACTTTTAATGCAAAATCTGCGTAGCACAATTTGGAGAGTTAGGGATAGTTTTAGATAACGTCTCTTTGGTGGATGTAGGCTATAAATACTCCACCAAATAGATGTAAATGCAAAAGAATTGAATTAATTATAACTAAACTCTTGCTAATTTGCTACTCATTTTTTTACTCTTCTTTTAGTGTTGTTGACTATTTGGTTTGAGCAATAAACACCTTTGTAAGTAGGTGGAGAGTTAGCCTAGATTATAAAACTCTTGTAAGAGATTGAAGTGTGAACTTATTCAAAACACTTGTGAGAGGTTTTTTGTGTGAGCCTAAAAATACAAGATTGCAAGGATTTTATGTAAGCCATAAAGCACAAGTTGTATAAATTGGGTGTGAGCTTAAAAACACCAAGTTAGTTAAGTGAAATACCCAATTGTGAAGAATTGGGGAGTGCATGTAGGGTTTATGAACACCTGAACCACTATAAACTTCTTGTGTTGATTCTTCACTTCTCCTTCTCAACTTTTTGAACACATTAACCTTACCTTTTAATTTTTACTCAGCCACCAATTTAACTCCCTTTTTTAGTGCACTAGGCCAACAAGTGGTCAAAGCCAACTCTCGCTTTAAAGCTTAATTGTGTGAGTAAAGATCATGGCACAAAAAGGAATCCAAACTCACTTCAAGCCATATTTTGATGGAGCAGATTATACTCATTAGAAGTATAAAATGAAAATCTATCTAGATAGTGATGTGGTGCTTTCTAGACTGACGAGGATTCAATATTATCTCCTCCCTTCTCTATATAAGGGGATTTTTCTCTTGTATTCGGCAGAACCCATTTAGGGGAAAAACCTACCTAGTGTGAAATAAAGCCATGAGTTTCTAAATTCTCTCTAGCCAAAAGCCAACATGATTACTGCTTTCATCCTTTTGATATCTTTAGCCTAAATAAGTTTCGATCCATATTCTCTATGGGTAGTATGGTAAGAGGACTATGGAGCTAGAATGATTAATATGCAAAGAGGACAGTGGCATTTAGCATTGGTGTTGTTGTTGTTATTGTCATAGTCGTATCTGCATATTGTTCATGAAATGGCTTGTTAGCCTATTGTTGTTGTTCATAGTCATACTTATATACTGCTCATGTGTCTATATGAGCTCCTGTAGCAAGGTTAGAGGCCATTAGGATTATTTTAGCTTATGCATGTCACATGAATTTCAAACTGTTTCAAATGCATGTCAAAAAGTGGTTTCCTAAATGGTGTTATTGAGGAGAAAGTTTATGTAACATCCCTAGTCACATTCATTAGCATTATCACATGAGCATATGCATTAGATAAATAATCATTTAGAAGTACCATTGCATTTGGGGACATTGGAACATATATGTAGTGTTTGTATAGTTGTATGACAAATTGTTTT
>CATIWR010050225.1:0-67862 GCA_949677035.1 Omphalea diandra | reverse complement strand
ACCTCTCATTCTCTTCATTTCTTCATCCTTCTTCAAATATAACTCATGAGTTAAGAGTTTGCCTATTAGGACATCTATTAGCACCTTTCTTATCTCTGGGTTAGACACTTAGATACTACACACCCTTGCACCAAATTTATCATGAGATAGAGATTTTTAAATTTTAGAATTTACCTCATGATTGGTGAGAACTCTCCTAAACTTCTTCATGTTGGTGATGATTACAAGGAGTCTATTTGTCATAGGATGCTTTCTTCCTCCTTCATCATAAATAGCTGCTAGTTTGTCATATACATCTCAAGTCGACTAGATTTCACCAAGGTAGTGCCCTTATGTTAGTTCTATAAGGCCTTCCAAATACCATGAGTAGTAAGGCAATGTTAGACCCTTTAAAGAGAGAACTTAGAAGAATTTCCATGACTCTTTTATTTCTACCATTGGATCTCCTATGAGCTTCAACCCACTCCTCTCTAGAGATCAACTCCTAATTTCCATCTACCACTTTGGCAGATGGCTACCACTCCATTGCAACAATGCCCTAGAGGTCTACCACATCACTATCTAAATAGATTTCCAACCTATACTTCTAATGAGTATAGTCTACTCCATTAAAATATGGCTTAAGGTAAGTATGGATTCTTTCTTGTGCCATGATCTTTACTCACACAATTAAGGTTTTAGAGTGAGACTTGGCTCTGATACCACTTGTTGGCTAAGTGCACGAAGAAAGAGGGGTTGAATTGGTGGCTAATTAAAAATTAAAAGAAGTTTAAGGTGTTTAGGAAGTTAAGAAAGAGAAGAGAAAAGAATAACATAAGAAGTTTATAGTGGTTCGGGTGTTAACAATCCCTACATCCACTCCTAAATTCTTTACAATTTGGTATTCACTCAACTTATTTGGTGTTTTCAAGCTCACACCAAACTTATACAACTTGTGTTTTAAGACTCACACAAAACCCTTACAACTTGTGTTTTTAGGCTCACATAAAAACTTCTTACAAGTGTTTTAGATAGGCTCATACTTTAACCTCTTATAAGAATTTTAGAATCTAGGCTAACCCTTAACCTATTTACAAAGGTGTTTATTGCTCATACCAAACAATTAACAACACAAAAAGAAGAATAAAAGAATGAGTAGCAAGTTGGCAAGAGTTTGGTTACAATTAATTGAATTCTCTTTCATTTACATCAATTTTTGGAGTATTTATAGCCGACATCAACCAAAGAGAAGTTACTCAAAAATTATCCCAAAATCTTCAAGTTGTACTAGGCAGATTTTGCATTAAATGCTTGTCAGGCTCAAGTCATGGTCACTACTCTTATTTTACAGTTGCAAATTTCCAATTTGCACTAAGGAGCCATAAATCGCAATAGAGAATCATGTCCTGTGTCTAACGACTAGTCTACATGTCCTTCAGCCATTTTTTGTCTAAGAAATGTAGCCGCTATCTTCAACCAACTACTTAAAATTTATGGTCACGAGTTAGCTTTGTCTAGGGTGCGACTGAGAAAGTGAATTCCTTTTTTTGGTGAGAAAACTACAACTTCATTAGCCGCGATCGCAACCAATTCTTTGTGCTCATGAGTTTTTATTTTCAACGATTGCCTTAGATACTTGGCGTGTTATGGTTGTGGCTTTGGTTCCCCTCCTTGTTACTATGAAATTCATAGCCGCGACCTCTGATGTGAATGTCACTGTAAATTCCTCAATTAATCAACCAATGCTCCGTCGGCTAAGTCGCGGCTACGAATTCGCCCATAAATTCCTCTGGCCTAACTCTATTCATCCTAATAGCAATGTCATGGTAACGATTTAGAGAATACAAACTGCAAATTTCGATGTTCTTCCAAAAGATGGAGATTTTGACTTTCATCCAACTTTCAATAAAAATAAATCTTATAATCTACAAAATAACACTTATTCAAAGCATTAGAACTAATCAATCTTCATTGTCAAGATCAAAAGAGGCTTATGACATAGGTTTAACCAACCTAATCCAATAGTTATAAACAAAACTATGACCAAATCTCTAAAGTATGTTAAGCAAATCCTGCATTTAATGCTTGTTAGACAAAATTCACAGTTGAGACAAAAATTTGTAATCATGACAAAAAATTCATGGTCTCTATTTTAGACTGTATCTAACGGCTAGTAACACATGATAACTTGACATTAGTCCTTTCAAAAACTAGCCGCTTGATCTTTCTAACGAATCTCAAAAGTAGCAGCCTTTATTAAGGGTTACGATCGCTGCCTAGCCGTTATACCTACCATGAATCAAATTGGAGTTTTAGCTTTCTTATTTTTCTACTAGTCACGGTCTCTACCAAAATTCACAGTCATGATTTTGAATCTCAACAGTACTTTTCAAAACTCATGGTCTTTACCAAAATTCATAATTGAGACTTTTAGAGGCAAATTTTTATAATTTGAGTTTTTTTCTTCTAATCACTTCTATTCAACTTTCAATAAGATTCTAATTTAATATCTATAAGATCAACACTTGAGATTGACATTAAAATCTTTCAATCTATATTGTCAAGATCAAAAGTGAGTCTTGACTTAGGTTTGAATAATCTAGTCCAACAACAAGCTTTCTAACAGTATATTACTTGCATGATTTGAAGTTTTTTAGCATGAGTAATTGCAAATTGAATTTTGGTGGACTAAACTAAATAAAATCAAAAAATATAGGGATTATCTAGGAGGAAGATGATGAACAATGTCACTTTGGCACTTTTAGATTCGCCTCAGTGTGTCATTTGTGTAAACACATATATAGACATACTTTTGGGCAAAAATAACTAGACCATCGAACTTATGGATCTCAAAAACATAGGATCGGACTGAATCCTAAAGCCGTAAAATCCCTATAAGGCATTGCATGTATATCATGAGCCACCCATGGCGCATGGCTAGCTTGGCCCAGAATATGCCTAAGAAACGACTTGTTTTGATGAAATGACATGTCATTTCCTTTGTCAAAAAAAAAAAAGCAAAATTTTTTTTTCTCAAATTCATTTTTTTTATCTTCTTAATTTTTTGAGACATTTAAATTTATTTTTAATATGAGAAAAATTAATTTTTATGAATATATGTGTTAAAAATTCATAAAAATTATTTTTATGTTAAAAATTCAATAAAAATTCATAAACTTTATTTTTAGGTCCAATAAAATTCCAAAAAAATTTTCTTAACTGTTTTATGGCTTAATGAGTTGTTATTGCATAAAAATTCGATTAATTTAGTTTTAATCACTGTAATTTATGTGTCTGATTACTTTTTTTATGTGTTTATTTTGTGTATTTGTTACAGAAAATTATGACAATTGCCATAAGGACTCCTATAGTAATTAAGACCAAAAGATAAAGGATTAAAGTGCATCAAATGATTAAAAATTTTAAAAATCGTGAGACCATTTCCTTAGGTGACGATGTGACTCATATGGTGAATCACTATGTTAATTTGAATGGCAAGTTCAGAATATTATTTGGGAAGGTGGTTTGCTTACACATGAAAAGAGATATAAAGAGTTGAGGTTGACTTTGATTCCATCGTATAGGGATCCTATTGACCTTTTACGGTCTGGCATGAAAATTCATGGGGCCTATTCAAGACTGGTCAAATGCTTTATAAGGAATTTTGTGAGGTTCACTGTGATTTACTCAAGTTCTGGTCCGACTTTGATACCTAGAAGTTTTCTTAGTCTTCCCATTGAGTTTTATTTTAGGTCCACTCACTCCGTCCCTATCAAGTGTATGGTTACTTAAAATAGAATTGGTTTCTAATGTAATTCTTTATTTATAGATTGTAAGATTTTTAAGTTCTTTTGGTCTTAGCATTTTGTATATATTTGTTTTATTTTAAGAATATTATCTTGTTTAAATGTATTTATTTCAGTTCAATTAATCATTTGTACTTATAATTAATTGATTAGAAATATTTAATTCATGCAATTAAATATAAATAAATGCATATAATGTTCATAAATTTATTGGGACATTCTAAGAGTTTTAGTAACTTTAAGAATGAAACTTTGTATTAATTAATTATGTCAATAATTACTTTGTATTTAGGATCTTAGACGATTATTGAAAACACTATGACCTTTTGAATAAGGGTGAGAAACTGAATGGTGACAATTATGAGATTTGGAGCAAAGTACAGTATGTACTGGAGGAGCAAGAGGCTCTTGAGGCTTTGAATACTATCATGGATGAGCCTAAGAAAGGCATAACGACTTAACATAGGAGGGACCGTGAAGCCTATGAAGCTTAGAAGAAGAAAAACTCTCTAGCTCGCATTATATTATTGAACAACATGGATGATGATGTCATGCGTGAGTTTTGCAAGTATAACAATGCTAAGGACATATGGTCTATAAGTGAAGTTTGAAGGTATGTCCCTAACTAAACTCAGAGCACTGACTATCAAGTTTGACACATATAAGAAATGCCCTAAACATAATATGAAAAGCATTTAAGGTAAATGTCAAACATGATAACTAAGCTAAAAGATGTTGGTCATACCTTAGCAGATGAGCAATAGGTCTAAGTTGTCATTCGATACTTACCCCAAAGTTAGGAGCAATTGAAGATGCATTTGACCTATAATGAAAATATTACAATATTGGAAGATGCTATACACCATTTTGAGCTAGAAGAGGATCACCTTGAAACTACTAAGTCAAGTACTAGTATGTATATGATTAGTTCTAGCAAGCATCAAAGTTCAGGGTGAAAATACAAGTATCAAAGTGTGTCTTCCAGTCAGACAAGGGGAAAAGAGAAGCTCAACCAAGCAAAAACCTTAGCAAAACCAACATGGTAAGAAAAAGCATAACAAGAAGAGGAATATAACAACTTTAGGTGTTATAACTATAACAAATATGGTCATTTCACTTGAGATTGTGCTAAGCTAAAAAGGGTTTCTAGTTATGTATATGTTATTAAACTTTGTATTTCTAGCACTATTTTTCTAACTAAATTACATGCTTTATGGATTTTAGGCTCAAGGGCCATAAACTACATAATGAAGGATCAAGAAGCCTTCGTAGACTTTCAACGAGTCTCGTATAGAGCGATGCAAATATTTGTGGGAAATAATGCCACAGTTGACATGAAATGGATTGGCACATACAAGTTAGTCATGCGTGGTGTCGAACCTTGTTCTTACATGATGTGCTATTTGCTTTACAAAATTCATTAGAATTTAATTTTTGTGTGGGTATTACTCAGATTAGGTTTTAGTGGGAACTTTTCATGACATGTGTGTTAATTTATCTTTAGAAACAAATTTCTATGGTTATGGTTACTTTATGGATAGTTTTATTGTGATGGATTTAGATTATGACTTAAGTAGTTGTAATTTAAGTTTTTCTATATTTGCAACATCGCATGATTATGAGAATGATATGAATGTTTGGCATGTTAGGCTTGGTCATATTGGTCAACAAAGAATGAATAGGTTTGCCAAAAAAGGCCTATTGTCTAATATTGACAAAGTAAATTTGTCAACTTATAAATATTGTTTGGCTAGAAAAACTATAAGAAAACTATTTAGAAAAGGAACTAGGGCTAAAATTCCATTGCAATAAATTCATTCTAATGAATGTGGTCATATGAATGTGAGAACTAGGCATAAAGCATTTTATTTCATCACATTCATTAACGATTACACTCAATATGGTTATGTCTATTTGATATCTCATAAATCTAAAGCGTTAAGTTGCTTCAAGAATTATATGAATTTAGTTGAAAATCAATTAGATAGAAAAATAAAAAGCATTAAGAATCGACCAAAGCCGAGAATACTTATCTGATAAGTTTAGAGAGTTATGTGATGAAAAAGGAATACAACATTAGTTGAGTATTCCCAAAACTCCATAACAAAATGGTGTTGTCAAAAGGAGAAATATAACTCTTTTTGAGATAGTTAGGTCTACGATGACTCAAGCTCATTTGCCAATCACCTTTTGGGGTGACGCACTATTAACTACCATATTTATACTTAACTGAGTGCCTACAAAATTAGTACAACCACTCCATATAAGTTATGGACTGGCAAGAAGCCCGACCTAAGTGTTTTAAAACCTTGGGGATGTGCTGCTTATGTTTATGATTCCTCCCATAAATATGGTAAATCAGGACCAAAAGGAAAGAAAAGTATCTTTATAAGGTACTTCAAAGCCTCAAAAGGTTACATGCTCATATGAGAGCAAGATGGTGGGAGTGTAACTGAATTTGAATCCTGTGATGTCACATTATTAAAGACTGAATTTCCTAAAAAGGGTAAGATAAGTCAAGACTTATCACTTTTTGAAACCATGGATCCACCCTTATTAGCATCACCTCATTTGAATGGGAGAATTTTGATAGATGATTAATTAGTTTCACCTTTCCTGATTCCATCATCTCATATAAATGAAAGTGATCCTGGTCCAAATGGGAGTAATTTGAGAATTGAAAATAATCTTAGTCCGAATAGAAGCAATTTAAGGATTAACAATTCTTAATTGCACCAAAGTAATTGAGTAAGCATTCTTCGCCGTCAATTTAAGATTGAAGGTGGTGAATCTTTTATGATTCTTCCATAAGAAGAGGATGAGCCAAAGAATGTAAAAGAGGCTCTCTCATGCTCTGTTAAAGATAAATGGATTAAGGCAATGAAAGAGGACATGGAATCTATGAGATCTAATCAAGTTTGGGAACTGGTTGATCTCTCGAAAAGACATAAAGCCATTAGGAATAAATGGATTCTTAAGCTAAAGTAAAAGGTTGATGGTACCATTAAGAGGTATGAAGCTCGCCTAATTGTGAAAGGGTACACACAATGAGAAGGAATTGATTATGAGAAAACTTTTTCACCTATTATGAGATTTACCTTGATTCATTTAATTATAGCTATAGTTACTAGCTTAAACCTTGAATTACACTAAATGGATGTAAAGACTACCTTTCTAAATAGGGATTTAGATGAAAACATTTATATGGAACAACAAATAGGTTTCATTAAAGAAGGCCATGAGCAAAACATTTATAGACTTTTGAACACTATATATGGCCTCAAACAGTCATTAAGGCAATATTATGTTCATTTTCACAATCCAATTATTTCACATGATTTCACTATGATTAAGGAGGATCATTATGTATATACCAAAAGATTTAAAGATAAATTTATAATTGTATCATTGTACGTTGATGACATACTTATAGTTGGAAATGATAAGGAGTATCTTAATGACATCAAAGTATGGTTGTCATTTAGCTTCAAAATGAAGGATATGGGAGAAGCTACATATATTTTTAGAGTTAAGATTTCAAGAGATCGTCCAAAGAAAATATTATCTCTTTCGATAAAGACATATATCAGAAAAGTTCTTAAACGATTTAACATGCACGATTGTAATCCCATTGATACTTTTATTGTTAAAGGTGAAGGTTTGAGCACAAAATTATGTTATAAGACTCAAGAGGAAAAGGAACAAATGAGTAGAGTTCTTTATACCAGTGTGATTGGTAGTCTAATATATGCCATGATGTGTATAAGACTAGACATTTGCTATACTATGGGCATGGTGAGCATATACCAATCTAAACCAGGCCCAACATATTGGAAAGTTGTAAAGAGGATTCTAAGGTATCTAAAAGGAACTGCTAATTACTTGCTACTCTATCAAGTTTATGATATGTATTTGAGAGGTTATACAGATGCTGATCGGTGAGAAGACTTATATGAGAGAAAGTCTACCTCAAGTTTCATTTTCTTACTCAGTAATGGCACCATATCCTGGAGTAGTAAGAAATAGTCATGTATAGCCTTGTCCACAATGAAAGTTGAATTCGTGGCCTTTTATTCAACAGTATAAGAAGTTATGTGGCTTAAAAGGTTTTTAGATGATCTAAGGGTCTCCACTAGTTTCATTGATCTAATGTTAGTTAACTGTGACAGTCAAGTGACGATTGCATATACTAAAGACCCAAAGTTTCATTGTAAAACCAAACACATAGATACCAAGTACAACTTTGTTAAAGACAAGGTGGCATGCAAATAAGTAAATATGAAATACATTTCTACGCAAGGTATGATTGCAGATCCATTTACAAAGCTTGTTCCTAGGGATGTATTTGTTAAGCATACTAAATCTCAAGGATGTATTTGTATCATTAACTATTTTTTTTTCAATGTTTACAAATGTTTGATTAATGTTTGAATGATAATGGAGATTATTGGTATACATACAAATGAATAGTCTTGAGCACATTCTTGATTATTTTATGAAAAGTATGTTAGGCAAATAAGAGATTGACATTTGAAATGTACAAAGATGAGATAATTTTAAGCTTATTATCTAGGTGATAATTGAACTCAAGCTTAAACTTCAAAATGTCGTGTTAATAAAGACACAAGGTCATTATAACAATTTAAGTGAATTTATGTTTTCATTAATCTGCCTTTATTGCCATATGTGAGTTCTAGTAAGTATAAATGACTAGATTTGTGAACTCAAGTTAGATGTTGAGTGTTCCTAAATTATCATCTACATAACATTTATTCTGAGATAGACGTACACTTCATTGAAAAAGTAGAAAAATGTTGTATCACGTGATTCATATCACACATGCAATAAATATGATCATTGAGGGTAATAAAAGTTTTAGATCTCAACTTTTATTTATGTGAGACCCTGAGAAAAGAAGGATTCTTATATCGTACCCTCGCGACTTCTATTAGTTACTCAAAACTTAATTTAATGTTTGCTATCTTAGATTGTTGCTAAAGGATCATGACTGATATGACATTACTAGAAAAACAAAATAAGTTGAAGTTAAGAGAATCGTGAGAAGAGGAAGATCATTGGAATATCACATCAATTTATATTCACTGGTCGACCAATTATAATTTATCTATGTGACGAAATATAATTATGAATATAAAATACAATCATAGATGAGATTATAAGAGTTGACAGATGTGATAAAAATGGTCTAGGTACACCATATTATAATCTACTCTAAAAACCATTTAGTCAAGAAACTATATACTTATAACAAATATTTAGTTATGAACACTCGAAGTATGCTAGTCATACGACTTATTTTCTGAGTATGAATTATTACAGAGTGTGGAGAATGTGTGTTCTCAAATTGGTTATGTGTCCCACTATGTGCGAGTGGGAGATGTTGGACTTTTGAGTTTGGGCCTGCCCATATTGGAAGCCCAACCTATATGGATTAAGTGAACTGCTGCTTAAGGCAATTACTTAATCCATGTTAAACTTCCCATTAAAGGAAGTTAACGTACATAAAAGAAAAAGAGGGAACAAAAAAAACTTCTTCTCCAGGAGGAGCAGAAAAATATTCTACAATTTGACATTGAATTTAGACTGTAAAGATAGAGAATTTTCACATATAATTTTTCGTACGATCAGTAATACAAGCAAGAGTTTATTTTGTTTCCGTACTTCAACAATTAAGTATATTTGATTTATTTGTTGATGAATTAATTCTTTCAGACACTATAAAAAGTAGTGTCTAAATAAAATCTATTATATTGGTATTATATATTAGAGTTTCTTTAAGCCATATCTATTTAGTAATTATTCCAAAAAAATATAATTTCTACACTTATTTGCTAAAAATAAATTAATGTTATATGCTGAAAAATAAATTATGAAAATTTTAGAAGATACACAATATTAATAATTATAATACAGTTTAATATTTTTAATTTTTTCAATTTCTCTATTTTATTATAATAATTTAATTTCTAATTTTATTAACCCCTTTTTAATTCATTTATGATAAATATACAAATAAAATGTATAATTTTAATTTTAAAAATAAAAATTATAGTAATTGAAATTTAATTATGTTATATACTTGTTTTTAATAATTGGAACCATAAATTAATGTGAAAAGGAGTACAAACGTGGGATATAGTCCATGAACAGAGCTGAATAGCTTATCAGTAGCACATATACATTGTGTATTTAATCTAATGAAATATTTCATAACATTTGTTAAAACTATAAGTTATATTTTAGATGCAATATGTTTTATTTTAGATGCACTTTTATATATTATGGATTTTTATATGAATTACAGTAATTAAGGTAAATTATCTGAACTTATAAGAAATAATGAAATTTTCTTTTTTAGTTTATAGGAGTTCTAATAGATCAAATTACTATTATAGACTATACAATAAAGGCAGATTCTCATTTCAGTAGCTCATGAATTACAGTAATTAAGGTAAATTATCTGAACTTATAAGAAATAATGAAATTTTCTTTTTTAGTTTATAGGTGTTCTCATAGATCAAATTACTATTGTAGACTATACAATAAAAGCAGTTTCTCATTTTAGTAGCTCTCACTAAAGTAATTAAAAATATTTAATTGCTCAGAGAAGAATGTTTTTTGAATAATTATCAATGAAACTTATTTTTTAATAATGAAAATTTTTCGAAAATTATTATTTAAGGATTTTCTTGCATTGAAAGAGTATGTCTACTCTATTTGGATGATAAAACAACTCGTGAGAGTATGAAAAGCCTTTTAAAGAGTGCGAACATTCTTACTCTCTTTAAAATTATAGTAATTTATCAAGTTGTAAATATTATAAAAGCAATGTGCCAAATGCTGGCCAATCAAAATACCAAACAGACACCTAGTCCTCTTGTTAATCAACTAGTCCTCCTGTATATAATAATCACTCTTTCTTCCTCTATGGCTCCATACAACCACTAAAATGGCCTTCTGGGTTGGCATCTTTATTATTTATCTCTCTCTAATAAGTTGCAGTCGCCTGAACCACGTTCTTGTAGACGATGATTATGGCCATTACTTTAAGCATGTAAAAAGCTCCAACAGCTGTAATTATTTTCAAGGAAGATGGATATATGATGAGTCATATCCACTATATGATTCAACAAGTTGCCCCTTCATTACACAAGGATTTGATTGCCAGAAAAATGGCAGACCTGACCAAGATTACATCAAATATCGATGGCAGCCTGCGTCTTGTGACATTCCCAGGTTTTTTTTATTCTTCTTCTCTTTCTATCAGAATTCAGGAACAATTATTGTTTCATTTTGCTCCGATTATAGCACTGTTTTAGATTCCAATAGTTGCTGATTTTCGACGACTCTTCCTCTCGAAATTCACTTGTTTGCTTATGTTACACTCCGTTATGGGCCGGGGGCCAATTAAAGCAGTGGCTACAATCATGTTGGGGACATATCTAGAGTAGAGCATATTAAAATGACACCAAAAAAAAAAAAATTTATTTTATTTTTTCACTTTTAGCTACACATTTTAATTTTAATAAAATGATTGCAATATTTATAATCTCCCTCTTCAATAATAATAATAATAATAATAATAATAATAATCAATTTTTATTATTAAATAAAAGTTCATATCTTTTCTTTTTCTTTTTCGTTTTTTGAGAGCTATATCTAAGTTATCATTTGAAAGTCCAATTGGAATTTACTAGCTAAACAAAAAAATATTTTTGCAAAGTGTCATCCAGAAAATGTAATGTACGATAGACTTCTTTTTCAAATAAAAATTTTTGTTATGTTAAAAAAAATTGGTAAAAGAAAAAAAAGAAATAATCATGAATAATTTGAACTACTTATTATTGTTATTATTAAAATTTATCAATATTTTGTTATTTTCTTCTGATTTAAACTAAAAAATAGAACGTTAATAAGGATGTTATAAAATTAGATCATGCACTAAATTCTTCATTAACATGGTCCATTCAAATATATCTTTAAATGTTGATTTCAAAAATTAATCTCAAAAAATTTTAAAAATAAATAATTTTTTAATCATTTAAACTAACCTTCAAGATATAAAATGTTGATTGCTTGTATAATAAAAGGAGTAAATACGTTTATATATCATTGTCTCCCTTTTAGGATACATTACCCTATATATTCTCCAAATTTAAATTTTGATAATTTTTTTTTCTTATTTACATTTTGTTGAAGGTAACATTTTTTTATTTAATTTGAAATTATAAAAGAATCAAAATGATCCAACTTGACTCATTGGCTTACTATAATTAATTTGATTCTAATTTAATTAGAAATAATTCAATTTAAATTATTAATAATATTTTAAAATTTTAAAATGAAACAATTTTGTATTTAAAAATTAAAATATAAGTGAATTAACTTGAAATTCAAAAATAACTTGAATATGTTTGTGCACATTGATTGATGACTCGATTTGAATTCATATCAAAATATAATCTAAACTATCTATTTAATTTTATTCAAATTCATTTAACTCCACTTAATTGAAAAATTCAGACTCATCTTATTTGATCTGTACTTCGCATTCCAAATTATCCTGACACAGTGGAAAAACTCAAATAAGGCCAATGTGTTTAACAGAGTATCTCCGATTAAGTGATTATGACTTGCATTGGATTTGGATGTGAATAACTTTTATTATTAATTATGATTAAATTGCAAGTTCCCCTATCCAAGAAGGTTTTGAGTTTAAATTTCATTAATAACCATAATAAAAATTTATTTTGAAATTTTCTCTCTCAGTGACATTAACCATTTCTATTAAAATCCTTCATCCCTAGGTAACACTAATCACTAACTCGTATGAAGCAACTAACCATACGACATCCTAAAAAAAATTATGATTAAATTTTACCAACACAATTTAATTTCAACCTTATAAATTGGGATACCAAACAAACCTTTTTTTTTTTTTTTTTTTTTTTGGCTCATTTCGTTCTTTTTCTTATTTATCATTACGAGGTCCCGCGAATTAGTATTTTTCAGGGTTTGAGATGAATACGAACTCGGGGGCAAAAAAGTTTTATGAATCAGGTGGGTAGAGATTTAACTAATTAAATATAAAAATAAATAGTTATGTACTATCATTAAAAATATTTTTTAGTATGACATTACAAATATATAAAAAAACTAGATTTTAAACTATTAAATTTATAAAATTATAAAATACTAATTTATAAATAAAATAATATTTATAAAAATTTAATTAAAATATGTAAAATGAAATAAACTTAAAATTTAGGTAATATACTGATAGTTTTAATCAGGTGTGATAAAATAAATTTTATTCAGATTTAAGATGAGTTTCAATTAATATATCAATTAATTGAATTTAAGTCAAATAGGATGACTTTTTCCTGGATGCATAAATATATAAAAGTGTTATATAATCAAATAAAATGAGTTTAAGAATTAATTTTAATAAAATTAAAATATAATAGTATAAGAAAATTAAAATATAAAATTAGTTAAACTAAAGATATCAAATAAAAAAAATGAAACTAACTAAAAGTTAAAAATATTATTTTTGCATGTTTATGAAATTAAAATATTTCATATCTAAGATAATGATTATTCAAAATTATTTACATAATTATTAGTTAAACACAAAAAATTTACTACATTGTTGAGAAAATGCATTATTGCAAACAAAAAAAAAAGGATTTTGAAATTTTTTTATAGAATTATTGAATTTATAACAATATTAGTCATTAAGTAAAATAAAAATATATAAACCATTATTAAATATATTTGGGTGGCTTAAACAATATTTAGATAAATTTGAGACTGATATTAGTAACAAACTAACTCAGATGGTTAAAAAAATAAAATTACGTAAATAGATACTATATATGTGATTAATTGTTGATTTCTGACTTTTTTTAAGGATGTCTTGTTCCGCACCATAGGTTTAACGGAGTGGATTTGTTGGAGAAATATGGAGGCAAAAAGATAATGTTTGTTGGAGATTCCCTAAGTAATAATATGTGGGTCTCTCTATCGTGTTTGCTTCATGCAGCTGTCCCTAACTCTAAGTACTCCATTCACCGAACCCGAAAGGTCTCCACATTTTCACTGCCGGTACGTATATTTTATTCCCTCAACTTATTTTGGAGTAATTTCACGTTAAGGGTGAGTTGGGGTTTCTATTGCTAAAAGTTAATTTTGAAATAAAATTGAAGGATTCTTTTTGTTAATTAATTATAAATGATTTAATATTAGTTTTATAAGCAAAAAATTAATTTTGAAAAAATAAAATTTAAAATTTTATAAAAAAACTATTAAATTAGATAGCTAATATAACTAAATTATTTGTATAAGTACAATATATTTTTAAAACCTAAAAATATGATAATTTAATAAATTCGATTTTTATAATAACGATACCAAATATGCACCAAATCAACTTCATCATCAGATTAATAATAAAAAGTTAAATAATTTCAAATTAAGTATACTAGTTAGTCTAATTAAGAAAAAAAAAAAAAAAAAGCAAACATTTGACTAATTCAATAGATTTGTTCATTAAGATCTGGGACTTACATATGGATTATTCCCATATAAATGAGTTATTCGTTTCAGAAAGCTCAAGCACTTTGTTTTCCTTTTGTTTTGGTCTTTTAGGAATTCGGGTTGTCAGTTATGTGGTTGAAAAATGGCTTCCTAGTAGATGTGGTCTATGAAAAAATTGGCAAAATTCTAAAGCTGGATTCTATAAGTACCGGAAAACAGTGGCTTGGAGCGGATGTGTTGATCTTCAATACCTATCATTGGTGGTTCCACATGGGAGTTCATCAAACGTATGATTAATTTCATGCATGGTTATTTACTAAATTATAGTTGCTTAAGTAAATTAAAGAGTTAAGTAATAATCAATCAATGATGTTAACGAGTTGCAGGTGGGATTATTTTCAAGAAGGAGACAAGATCATTAAAGACATGGATCGTTTGGAAGCCTTGAAGATTGCATTAACTACTTGGGCTAATTGGGTTGAAGACAACATTGATCCTAATTCAAACACATCAATATTTTTCCAAGGAGTTTCTGTTGCCCATCTCGTGTAAGCTCTATTTTTGCTAATTTGTTACCATAATTACATGCCTTAGGAGAGAGTTCACTGTGTATATGCTTTCTTTCTTTTGCATTAAATTAGCATTTTCACTTTACTCAACACATTATATTTGTGAGCACATGAAATCTCATGTGGATTCAGTCTTTTCCTCGTTGAGAAAGAAAGTGCGAAGTGTTGTCTAGATAGAGCTAAATGAAGGGGACGATTCACATAGTTAGCTAAATGGAATTGCAACTAAAATTGATAGATATAAAAGGATCCTTCGACTTATCTTTCAGAAAATTTTTTGTTCTGTTCTGACAATAGTTCGAGCCGAGCAAACGTAATAGAATGACGAGCCATTTTGATAATCGGCCAAGCCGGCTAAAACGATTTGAACGGCCAGCTTAATTCTTCAGTTGCGCTGAGCCAAGTCTCCAAAAGTTTATAATCAAGACACTAAATACAATCAATGTGGTCAGTCCAATCAGTATATCATCATAATCAAGACAATAGAAGTAAGTTATTGTGATAGTTATTATGTTTGTAAAATACCCATCTATAAAAGGAGAGGATTGAAGTGTAGAATCATCATCATTTGTACTTTCAGTCCCAAGGAATGGAAGGATCCAAATCCAGAAGCGAGGGCATGTGAAGGACAAACTGAACCAGTTGAAGGATCGACGTATCCAGGCCCTATGAATCCAGGAGAAAATGTTGTAAAGGAAGTAATAAGCAACATGACTAGGCCTGCCTTTTTACTTGATATTACATTGCTAACGCAACTAAGAAAAGATGGGCATCCATCCATTTATTCTGACCGAGGCGGCAAGCAAAATGATTGCAGTCACTGGTGTCTTGCTGGTGTTCCTGATACCTGGAACCAGCTACTCTATGTTGCTTTGCTTGAGAAAGTATAATTAATATATGCTATTTATTTATTTATCTATACAATTATTTTACTGTATTATCATATTAGATAATACAAATGTGATTGGTTGTGATTTTTATTTCAACTGAGATTACATAAAATAATTTTTCTATGTAAGCACAAATTTTGACTGATCCTATGCTTCATACATATTACAAATCATTAGTCATCTGAATTTTATTTTCTGATAATAAGCCTATACGTGTTTATTTATGCAAACAAGATAAGATATGACTAAACAAACCAACCTGCTCTATGTTTCTAAATGGGATAGGACCAAAGCTTATGTTTCTTTTTAATAACAAAAATACTATTCCATCACTTGATTATAACTTTTCCCTTGTTTATGATACATTGTTATTATTTTATCATTTTATAGCATATGTTAAGATAAAATATTTAATAAAACAAATTACACTAACTAGAGTTTTAAAATTTGAAAACAATTATTTTCATTAATATAAATGAAATTAAATATTATAAATTAAAATAAATTTTGGATGTTAGCAAGTGAGAAAAAAGGACTTCTTTGTAACATAACATTGTAATAAGAAAAGGAATCTGAGTCCAAGTTGTTACTGCAAGAATGCTTTGTTATGCAGCAAGGGTAATGTTGCAGAGCAGTCCAGTGGAATATAGCACATTGATTAGAGAAAATATCCTATTAGATTAGGTGTCTTCATTTAGGTGCCTTTAGTGGAGACCAGGGATAATTATAGAAGAATAAGCATATTAAAGTGCCAAAAACAGGGTGTGGTGCCATTAGAGGGCTAATTTCTGGACATATGAGATTAAAAAAGAAAGAGAGAGCACATTCCATCAAAAGAAGGAGAATCCACTAATACATTCTCTCACAATTACAAGAAAGTTCGCTACAACAAGGGGGAAGAACTATAGGCAATAAGGGTTAGGACTTTTTCACAAAACTACCGAAGCCTTAAAAAGTAATTGATGTAAAGAAAGAGCTACAAGGAATTGAATTAGAATCATCAACTAGAAGTATAAATGTAGACTAGAGTTTAATTTTCAACTAGTAACGTAGGAGAGAAAGGTATCCAAGATCGATTGTTCTTCAGCTTTGATATGATAATTTTCAATATATCATTTGACTCTCACTCTCGTACCATGCCTACTAACCTCAGGGAATGAGATTTTTGGATCTCAACATAAGATTAAAGTTCATACGTTACTCACGTAATTTCTTTTTCTAAGGGGTAATAGGATTGTGATTATAAAATTGAAGTGAGTGCTTCCAAAGGAGGAGCATAGGCTTGTTAAGCATGGATTTATAAGGAGTGAAGGAGCAAACTCAAAGGCCTTGCTCCCATTGTGCCAAAAGCAAAGGGAGGGGAGCCCACTATAGTGATTGAATTACCTCCTAAGTGGAAACATGCTCATTGTATCCTTTCAATATCTTTAAAATTACTTAAAAAAAACTTTTTTTTTTATACTTATTCAATTATCTATCACTAATGCATTTTTTCGAAACTTGTGTGAAGGAAAAAGCATAGAAAGTGAAAAAAAAAAAAAAAAAAAAAAGAAAAGCTTATTGGGCAAATATGAGGGCAAAATAAAAGAAAAGCTTGGGGCATGCTAAAGGCAAAACAAGAGAAAAGCCTATAAGAATGCTTAAGGGAAAAATTAGAAAAGCATATAAGCATGCCTAAGGGCAAAATAGAAGAATCTTGTGGGCATGCCTAGGGGCAAAATAAGAGAAAAACTAACATAAAAAGCCTTAGGGCAAAAATAAAGAAGCTTATAGGCATGCCTAAGGGCAAAACTATAGAAGCCTGGGCATGCCTGAGGGAAAACTAAGAGAAAAGCCTATAGGCATACCTAAGGGGAAAATAAGAAAAGCTTATGGGCATGCCTGAAGGCAAAATTAGAGAAGCCTGCAGGCTTGCTTAAGGGCAAGATAAGTTAAAAGCTTATGGGCACATTTGAGGGCCAGACTATAGATGCCTATGGGCATGCTTAAGGGTAAAATAAGAGAAAAGACTATAAAAAAAGCTTCTTATAAGCACTAGATTTTAGATTACTGTGATGTGAGCCCAATGATGAGAAATTGAATGGGTTTTTCCCAAACGGATGGAGGAAATAATACCTAATAAGAGGTAAAAGCTTAAAAAAAAAGCTGTGAATCAAACCCAACTTTCAAATACTCTAAACCAAGAGAGCCTTTAAGGGAATGGAATAGTTATCTATACAGCCAACATAGTTGGTTGTACAACCAACTGAAGAGGGTTGGATAAACATTAAAGTTCTTATATAAACTACCCCCAGAGCTCTAGCATCTAAAAGCTTTTAAGACAATGATCTATCAAGCTCAAAGGGTTGTACAACCAACCTATGGTTTATACATAAACTTCTTGGTTTGTACAGATACCTTTCAAATTCTAAACTCTAAAATTATCATTTATCCTTAGAGAGTGTGAGAGAGGAAGGAATAGGGTGCAATCCATGCCATGGTGCACAGTTGCATCCCTTTCCCTCTATAAATACCCCCATTTTGAAGTGTTAGAGGAAGGCTAAGAGAATTGTAATGAAACTTTGCCAAATTGAACTCTCAATCCTAGAACAACTATTCTCAAACAAAAACCCTAAACACTTTAACATTGGCCTAAGTGATTCAAGGTAAAATCCAAGTCTTACACCTTTTAAGCATTATTCAGAGAAATTTTTCTACACAAAGTGCCTTTGAGGGCCAAAAGATAAAGACTAAAACATCTAAGGATCCTTATTTTCCTTTCTCTCCCTTTATTCTTTCCTTTTCTCGAACACTACTTCAAATAGATCTAATAGTCTATACAAACACTTAGTTGTCTGCACAAACCACTTTTAGGTTTATATAGCCCACTGCTACTATTCATAGCACTATTCATAGCAGGTTTTCTATTTATAGTTTTTTTTAGTCTTATGGCTTCTTTTTTTTTTATGTTTCTTAAGCCTTATATTAAAAGGGAAGGGACAGGTTGCAAAAATCAATGACCATCCCTTCATCCTTAGGCTATACTTAAGAAGTGGATTTGATTCAGAGTTAGATCTACATACTTTATATCACATTTATTACATTTTATTGTCATTTGTGAGATTGGTAGTGCATGAAAGTGATGAGGAGAAGCTCATGAGGTCTACGATCCTTTAATTCATTTCAACTTAATAGGGTTTATGATGCTTATTTTTGGTGTTTTTATTTCTTCTGTCTGTGACCATCCCAACAAGCCCTTGCGTGTCTAAACCTGTCTTATTTAGTCATTTTATGGCATGGATGGTATACAATGATATTTGAGGGAGGATTCATCTTCCAAAGATCCTAATTTTTAAACTCTTAATATGATGTATATTTGGAGCTTTATTGATTCTCTTAGTGTTTTAGTTGTTTTCTTATTCTAGTTTGCATTTTAGCCTCCCCTATGGCTAAATATGTTATTTGCTTTGCACTTGGCACATCGAACCGATTAAGGGCAGATTGGGAGAGGATCTTGAGGTTATATGACCCTTTATTTTTTACCCTCTATTATATCCTAACATGCTCATGCTTTCATTTACATGTCTTCCACATCATTCACCTTTATTGATGCACATTCATATTTTTAATCCACCTATGAACTATTGATTGTTGTTTTATCATAATGATGTGTTTTGGACAGTAGAATGAGGCCCTAATTGGCCCATCCATGAGGACTTAAGGGTAAGTGATCTAGGAATTAAAAAGACAGGGAAAAGGTGATATGACCCCTACTAGTTACCTAGTTTCATCAAGTTTAGGAGTTATTTTTCTTCATACTTAATCCATACTTTAAGGGCTAACTTATGCTTATTTTTACAAGTTGTAAGGGCTAATGAATGCATGTTTTATGATCATCCATTAGATTGTGTGTTTTTCCCCTTGTATGCCCAAATATGTACACCTATCCCTATGGTGATTGCTTGTAATGTCTAATTATTGTGGATGGATGAGGACCACTTAAAATGGACTAAGTAATTAATAAAGGTAAAATTATAAATTTGAACTAAAGATATCAAAAAAATGGATCCCAAAGTCTAGGCAGTTTTGGGGGTACTTAATCTCTTTCTCACATTGTACCCTATTCTCAAACCCAATTTATGATAAAGGTAAAGATGGGTTAGGCCTTCTTGTTGACCTATTAAACTTAGAACCCATCCTTACTTGAGAATTTACCCCGATCAGAGTTAGGTGGCGACTTCATTCAAGTATTAGGGATAGTACTAAAGTGCTATCCCATCTTAGCCCTCAATTGGCCACTTGATTCCAAAAAGGCTTCGACCTATCAATAAGCCTTTAAGGATTGTGAATGATCCAAATGTGTATCATTATGGGATTATATCAATGCATAACCCTTGTCTTCTCAACCCTCTGATGGTCAATAAAATGTTAGGAGTTATAAGTAATATTTCACTCATTTGGGTGCAGTCGCAAAATCGAGGCGCTCATAGTGGTGACTCTACTAGGACTGACAAAATTAACTTCACACTAGAATCTCTAGTTCACTTTTATAATTTTATCCTTTTTTATTTAATTGGCCATTAGGGGAGAACAAATCGATCAATTCAGTTTGATTTTTTACTAAAATTAATCAAATCAAATTTTATATTTACAAACCAAACCAAACCAAACCAAACCAAAATTTTTTAAAAAATTAAATAAACCAAATTTTATAGACATAGAAATTGAACTACAAAACACTCTCAAATGTAATATAAATGCTTCATTTTCAAAGAAAATCAAGGCTCTTATTGGTCCTTGTGCACCAAGAAGGGGGGTTGAATTAGTGGAAAATTTTGAATTTTAGGGGGAAAGGTTTGTTAAATAAGAAGTAAAAGAAATAGAAGAAGAATATTACACACCAAGTTTTATAGTGGTTTGAGTATTAATCAACCTTACATCCACTCCCCAATTCTTCCAATTTGATGTTTCATTAATGTCCCATGGTGTTTTAAAGCTCACACCTAACTTTACAGATTTTGTTTTAACAAAGGCTCACTCACAACCTTACAAGTGTTTCATAAGGCTAACACTAAACCTAAACAAGAGTTCTACAATCAAAGGCTAACTCTCAAATCCAAACCCAATGATGTTTAATGCTCATACTAAACAACAATAACTCAAATACAAGAAATTGAATGCTTAAAGGTTGAGAAATAAATTTGCAAGAGTTGCCTATAAGGAATGTTATTCTTTTGCATTTATGTCCATTTGGTGGAGTATTTATAGGTTACTCCCACCAAAAAGACGTTAGGGACAAAAATATTTTATAATATTTAAATGTTGTTGGCAAAATCTAGCATTTAATGCTTATCAGACAAGGTTCATATTCGAGACTGTATAATCGGGGTCGCGATATTCACATAACACTGAATTTTACTTAACTGTGGTAAAGGACCCCGTTTGTATCTAACAACTAGTCCAGGTGGCATAAAACCATTGGTTCTTCAAGAAAAATAGTCGTTGCATCCCTCTCGTAAGAATGAAAGTTGCGGTCCCTACTTTTCTTCTTTAGATGCGATAATTACAGCTAATTGGCTTGCCAAAATGGAGGTGTTATTTCATCAAAATCGTGATCTCAACCATTATTTAGCCACCACAAATTTTGATGTTCCAAAGGATCTTTGAGACACCTAGCATAATCTGGTTAAAGACTTGATTCCCTCCAAGTGAAAACAAAAGTAGTGGCCACGACATTGGATATAACATACACTGTGAATCATCTGCCCAAATTGATCCGACTCTCCTGTAAGATAGCGATCATGACCTTCTAATTCATGACCATAAATTTCAATCTTTGAGACTGAGGCTTCTTTTCAAATTCCAATGCGATCCTAGCTAAATATCTATAAGATCAACACTTGAAATGAATGTTAGGACTTATCAATCTACATTGTCAAGATAAAAAAGAGTTTTGACTTAAGTTTGACCAACCTAATTTAATAATCTCCCCTTTTTTTTATTTTAACAACTTAGATTGATTTTGCAAAGGATAAAAATATATAAGTGTATTCTAGAGTATATGAAGTTGAAATGGTTAACAAATTGAAATGGTTGCAATGCTTTCCCTCAAATTATACTCCCTCTCAACCAATGACATTTAAGCTCTCCCCTTTTGTCAATATCAAAAAGAGAGGAAAGTTAAGTACAATGACAATCAATACAATGATAAGGATAATTGTAATGATATGATGGTGATCAATTGACAATTAAAGTAACATAATTATAATTTTTACTAAAGAAGGAACATCATTCATCAAACCAATTTGCATTGATCAAGCATAGAAAGAACATACTTCAAACTTTTGTTAAAAAAATAGATACATAACACAAGTCTAACAAATAAATATGTTTGATCACACACTTAGGCCAAAATTAAAATAGGAAAGGTTAAATACATAAATGAGTAGGAAGTAAAACTAAAAGAAAACTAGAAGGTAAGAGAGATATCATCATTACCATTATCACTATCTTCAATGAATTCTTCATCTCCTTTTCCTTAGGTTTTATCTCCTTCTTTCTTTTGGTCACTTTCTTCCTCTTGGGTGTCTTCCCATTCTTCAAAATCAAGGGGATGACATGGATTAACACCAACCTTTTTTTGAAGGTCAACTAAGTCACAATGAAGGTGAAATAGAAGAAGGAATCTTCTCTTAATCATTCTCATCACCTGGTCAAGTTTCTTGTTAAGGAAGAGAGAGAGATGGAAGAAGACTTGAATGTAGGCTTTACTTTGGACTTTAAAGATGGAATGGGCTCTTGGATGCCTTCTTTAATCATTAGCCTCTTTCTTTTAGAGGCATGAGTTGTCTCTTGTTTTTTTGCCCCATAGGATCCTAAAGTATATACATAAGAGTCGGGATGAATGGCTTTGGCTTTGATCAAATAAGTTAAGTCAAGGAAGTTTTAGGATGGGAGATACTTTTTGGTGAGGAATTTTTCATTATCATCATTCAAAACCCTCTACAAAACTATATATGGTTGTGATGTGAGAAGGAAGAAGAAATTGGCTCTTAGGTTTGGTACTTATGTGGATCAATTGATCCACAAAGTATCTTTTAGTTTGGATGGGTTTGTTTTTGGTAAGAAAAAGAGAAAAGCTAGGCCTTTTTAGAGACTTTCTCATTCCTATCACCCCTAGCTTTGATGAAAGGGTAATAATTCTATGGAAGAGCCAATTAGTTAAGGTTTTGATGTATTTGGCCACTAAAATTTTGGGATCATGTTTGATTTCAATGGAAATTTCAAACCAAAACTCAGAATAAATGATGTCAAGGGAAGAGATAATGAATGGAACATCATCTCTAATTTGGAAATAAAAAAGAGAGGAAAGTTTTGCAAAGTAGTGAAATAGGGATTTCTAAATGCCCTAAAGATAAGACCCCACAAACCTACTTTAGATTTTGCCCTTTAACTAAGAGTGATGGTGCACAAGAACTCTTGTACAATTTTTTCGTAGCCCAGTTCTTTATGAAAAATGAATTGATTCCAGCCAAGGTTGGAGAGAAATGTTTAGATTTCTCCCTTGATGCTAGGAGTTTTAAGAAGGAAGGAGAATGGTATTTTGTTGGGTAGGATGATCTTTTTGGTGTTGGCCTTATATCTCTCCTTTTTCTTTGTGATTTCCTTCATGAGATGAATAGGAGGAAGACCTTGAAGTTGGGCTACACCCTTCCTTTTTTATGCTATTACGAGTTTCTTAGGTGCCATAAGAGTAGAGGAGAAGAGAATAGGGTAGAAGAGATTTGTATGTGAGAATTTAAAGAGAGATGAGACGTATGACGAAGAAGATGATAAAAGTTGAATAGAGGGGTGTTAAGGAGACTTAAATAAGTAGAGAATAAGGATATAACAACTATAAAATAGTCAAAAGATCATTGAACAAAAAAGAGGTGCCATTTGATTGTCAAATCAATCAATGCCTAGTGATTACAACATATCGAGGTCGCTACAAGGTTATCACAATCGTTATTTATGAAATTTCTGAGTAATGACTAAGATTTCCTTAGGAAAGAACATAGTCAATGATCAATATAACTGGAATTTGAAAAATTTTATGGTGGAAATCATAGATGGTGACAATGAATTGACAGAGGTTGAAAGGTTGAAGAAGACTTATAAGTAGCGACCACTAATTGTAAATCTTAATTGCGAAGTATAAGGCATTTTTGAAAAATATAAAAGAAACATTGGCCCAAACTTAATGTGATTAAAATAATGTTATGATGATTAATTCAAGCAATTTGGCATTGAAAAGCATAATTGCACAATGAATTAACACATCTACAACATCCACCATAACAAATTATGATGCAATCACCAATCATATCAAACAATGAATTAATATTGACAAGTATAGTGAAATGCACAATGTGAGATCAATTTTCACCCTAGGGAACTTCCATGTAGGATTTTTAGTTCCCTTTTGATAAAATTTGTTCTTTCTTCAATAAGGGTTTAGTGAAAATATCTGCAAGTTGGTGATTAGTGTCAATAAATTCTAACATAACATTACCATTTTGGACATGATCTCTAAGAACATGATGTCTAATATCAATATATTTGCTTCTTTAATGTTAGATGTGATTCTTAAAAATATTTATTATACTTGTACTATCACATTTGGTGGGAATCTCATCAACATCTTTACCATAATCCTTGAGTTATTGTTTCATTCTAAAGAGCTTAGGTGCAACAACAATAGCAACCACATATTCTACTTCGGTAGTAGATAAGGCAATCAAAACTTGCTTTGTGCTAAACCAAGAAATTAAACATTCACATATGAATTGGCAAGTTTCAAAAGTACTCTTCCTATCACCAGTATAATTTGTATCCAAATATCCAAAAAGACTAAATGATGAATTCCTAGGATACCAAAGACCTAAATGCAATGTGCCATACAAATAGTTAAGAATTCTTTTAACGACATTCAAATGAGATTATTTTAGGGCAAGATTGGAATCTAGCATATAAGTAAAGACTAAGCATGATGTTGGGTGTAGATGCGATAAGATGAGGAGAGAGCCAGTCAAACCTTTATAGTTCTTTTCATTAATGGGCTTGCCCAATTCATCCTTGTCTAGCTTGATAGTTACACTCATTGGGGTTTTTGTTACTCTACATCCATTCATGCCAAACCTTTTGAGTAGATCCTTTACGTACTTGGCTTGGTTAATGAAGATGCCCTCTTTGGTTTGCTTGATTTGAAGACCAAGGTTGAACTTGAGCTCACTCATCATGCTCATCTCAAACTCCCTAGTCATATACTAAGCAAATTCTTCCAAATGGATTCATTAGTAGCACCAAATATAATATCATCAATATATATTTGCACAATGTGTATCCTTGTTGTGCCTTTCACAAATAAAGTAGTATCAACCTTACCTTTTTCAAAATCACTTTATAAAAAGACATGAACTAAGCTTTCCATACCATGCTCTTAAAGCTTGTTTTAAACCATATAAGGCTTTAGTTAATTTGAAAACATGATTTGAAAAAACATGAGAATCAAAACCCGGAGGTTGTTCAACATAAACTTCCTCCTCAATAAAACCATTTAGAAATTCACTTTTCACGTCCATTTGAAAAAGCTTAAAATTTATATGATATACAAATACTAAAAGAATCCTAATGGCCTCCAATCTTGCTACAGGAGCAAAGGTTTCATTATAATCAATGTCTTCCTCTTAGTTATACCACTTTGCAACCATTCTTGATTTATTTCTTGTAATAACACCTTGCTCATCTAACTTATTCTTAAACACTTATTTACATCCCATAACTGAGTGTTCCTTAGGCCTAAGAACAACTTTCCAAACTTTGTTTCTCTTAAATTGGTTAAGTTCCTCTTGAAAACATGATTTGGAAAAACATGAGACTCAAAACCCGGAGGTTGTTCAACATAAACTTCCTCTTCAATGAAACCATTTAGAAATGTGCTTTTCACATCCATTTGAAAAGCTTAAAATTCATATGACATGTAAATACTAAAAGAATCTTATTGGCTTCTAATCTTGCTACAAGAGCAAAGGTTTCATTATAATTAATGTTTTCCTCATAGTTGTACCACTTTACAACCAATCAAGATTTATTTCTTGTAATAATACCTTGCTTACCTAACTTATTCCTAAACATTTATTTGCATCCCACAATCGAGTGCTCCTTAGGCCTAGGAAAAACTTCCCAAACTTTGTTTCTCTTAAATTGGTTGAGTTTTTCTTACATAGCAATCACCCAACTTTCATCATCAAGAGCCTTATCAATAGATTTTAGCTCAATTTAAGAAACAAAAGCAAGATTATTATTTAAAGCATGTAATTGAGCTTTAGTACTTACTCCTTTCGATGTCTAACTAATGATAAGATCTTTTGGGTGATTCTTAAAGTATCTCCAATCTTTAGGTAGTTTTTTAGCTTAGTTTTCCTCTTATTGTGATTGAGGTTCTTTCAACTTCTTATGATGGCTTATTGTCTTTAAGATTAATCACAATTTCTTTTGGCATTAAATTAAGCTCTAACTTCTCAAAGTCGCCTAAAAGATTATTAATAAAAGAACCTTTTCCAAGATTAAGTTTGTGAGACTCATCAAATACAATATTCATAGGCTCTTCAAACATCATGGTCTTTTTATTAAACACCCTATAGGCTTTGCTAGTGGTGGAATAGCCAATAAAGATACCCTCATTGATTTTTAGGGGCAAAATTTTCAAAGTTATCCTTGGTATTAAGTATGTAGCATTTGTACCCAAATACTCTAAAATATGAAGTTTTCCACCATTCCATAGCTCATAAGAAGTTTTGTGTAGAATGCGTCTTTTGACAACACGATTTTCAATATAACAAGAAGTATTTATGGCTTCGACCCAAAAGTAATTTGGTAAGGAACACTCATTAAGCATAGTTCTAGGCATCTTTACCAATGTCCTATTTTTCATTTCGACAACACTATTTTGTTATGGTATTCTAATAGTAAAAAGGTTATGAGAAATCTTATTCTCCAAACAATAATTTTCAAAAGATTCATTTGAAAATTCCTTTCCATGGTCACCCCTAATACAAGAAATGATGTAACCTTTTTCATTTTGAACTCTTTTAGCAAAACTTTTAAAAGCATCAAAAGCATCACTCTAATGAGCAAAAAAGTATACCCAAATGAACTTAGAGTAATCATCAACTAGGATAAATGCATAATGCTTTCCACCAAGACCATCATTCCTAATGGGTCCAACTAAGTCTATATGAATGAGTTAAAGAGTTCTAGAAGTGCTTACAACTTTTTTTGCTTTGAATGATGCTTAGTGTTGCTTCCCCATTTGGAAGGTCCACATGTCTTGTCCTTTATAAACTTAAGCTTTAGAAGACCCTCTACTAGCTCTCCTTTTGATAAACTTTGTGAAAGCTCCATGCTAGCATGTCCAATTCTTTTATGCCAAAGACAATTCATTGTTAATAGAGACAAGACACTTAAATGATTGGTTAGACAAATTGTCTCAGTCAATTAAGTAGGTATTGTCTTTCCTTTCACCCTTAAAGGCAACTTTCTTATCCACGAAGGTGGTAACTTGGCATTCTCTAAGGTTAAAGGAGATTTTATTACCTTTGTCACATAATTGACTGATACTCAATAAATTATGTTTCAATCCTTCAACTAAAAAAACATTATCAATAAGAAAGCAACATTTTTTACTAACAATTCTAATGTCAATTACCGTACCCTTAGCATTATATCCAAATGTGACATTGCCACCATCTTTCTCTTTAATAGCTATGAATAACTTCTTATTTTCAGTCATGTGTTTTGAGCACCCACTATCCATATGCTAATATTATCTTATTTGCTAGTTTCCAAACATTCCTACAACATAAAAACAATTTACGTTTGTTTAGGTACCTAAGTATGCTCGGGACCATAAGGGTTAGGCTTAGAAGGGTCATCTAATTTGAGGTATACCTTCCTAATATAGCAAAAGATAATAATATGTTTATACCTTGTGCAATAGTGGCATTGAAATTCAGACTTACGAGTCTTTCTCCTATGCATAACTTTAATATGAGTAAAAAGCCTTCTCATACTTCGGTTATGAGAGTACATGCAAGTGCATATGTGATGAATAGTAAAAGAGAAGTTTTTGTGCGTGTGCCTTTGAGCATGCCTTGTGTCATAAATGTAGCATGATTTGCTCTTTGAGGCCTAGCTTTTGAGCCTTGGGGAGCCTTTCCTTTGCCCTTAGGCATAAGTGACTTAGTGCTAGAATAACTTTTCTTCCTAATAACCTCAATACTTTAAGTTTGAGGTGCAGATGCTCTAATGAAAGTAGGAGGAAAAGATGTAGATGACGAAACTCCATTAAAGCTAAACCATGTCTCACTAAGGGTAGTCTTTAAGATATAATAAGTGCATCCAAAGCTTTTTTTTTCCCTTTATTAAATCTTAAGATGGAATTACTAAACTCAATAACTTCACCTTTTAAAGTGTCTTTTTTTTTTCTTAGAGAATCAAGAGAGGATGAAGATTTAGAAAGATTTTCTAAAGATTTTTTGAGTTCTTCATTAGAAGTTCTCAAGTCACTTACAAGATAATTTAAATTTTAAAATTCATCCTCAAGTTTTGAACACTTTTTCTTATAAGTTTTCATTTAAGATTTTATTTATAACATCTTAAGATTAGAGCTTCAAAAAGCTCATCATCCATATCATCCAAGTCTTCATAATCATGAAAAGAATGTGAAGAAGCACTTACCTCATTAGAAGAGTCCTCTTAAGTTATGAAGCATAGGTTGGCAACTTTTCATCTTCTTTTTTCTCACTCGAGCTATCATCCCATATAGCCTTGAAGCCTTTATTATTCTCTTTATTCCCCTTTTCTTCTTTTTGAGCTTGAGACATTTAGATTTGATGTGACTTTGTT
Source organism: Omphalea diandra (assembly GCA_949677035.1). Classification (NCBI taxonomy): domain Eukaryota; kingdom Viridiplantae; phylum Streptophyta; class Magnoliopsida; order Malpighiales; family Euphorbiaceae; genus Omphalea; species Omphalea diandra. The sequence continues at coordinate 39,131 of CATIWR010050225.1, read as the reverse complement.
TTCTACATTCATAGCAAGTCACTTTATTATTCTTGTCATTGAAATTGGGAGATGCTTCTTTTAAAGTTCTCTCTTGTCTTTTTTTTCTCTTTATATGTTGCTTGGTCCTCCTTAAGAGCATGGCTAGCTCCTCTTCCTCCTTCTCACTCTTATCACTATCACTAGAGGCAACTTTAACCTCCTTTTCTTTGTTTGAGGATTTAAGAGTAACAGTCTTATTTTCTACTTTTTTCATTTTTGTCTCTTTGCCCTTTCATTTTTTCATCTCCTCATCTTTCATTAAGGCTAGCTCATGAGTAAGTAACTTGCAAATAAGAACATTTATTTGCCACTTTCTAATCTCCGGATTGGATTCTTGTATGCTATAAACTTTAGCACCAAATTTCTCAAGAGAAAGAGATTTGAGAATTTTAGTGTTTACCTTATGGCAGGTGATATTTCTTCCAAACTACTTCATATTTGTAACAATGGAGATGAGTTTATTTTTCATATCGATGATACTTTCATTTTCTTCCATCATGAATAGCTCCACTATAATATATACATTTCCAACCTACTTGATTTCACAAATGTAATGCCTTCATGATAGTTCTCCAATGCCTTCCATATCCCATGGGCTGTTAGGCAATGTTGCACTTTACCAATCTTCTTTCTTAATAAGAAGCCAAGAAGAATTGACATTACTATCTTGTTCTTCCTATTTTACTTTCTATGCATTTCTACATGCTTCCACCCATTCTTCCTTTAGAATTAGTTCTTCACTACCATCTACCACTTTGGTTGGAGGCTTCCATTCCTTTGCTACAATGCCCCATAAATCCACCACATCACTATCTAAATAGATCTTCACTCTATACTTCCAATGTCTATAGTCGATTCCATCAAAGTACGACTTAAGGTGATTATGGATTTCTTCTTGTGATGTGATCTTTTCTCACTCAATTACGGCTTTGTTTGAGAATAATCTATGATACCACTTGTTAGCCATTGTGTACTAAGAAGAGGAGTTAAATTGGAGAAAATTTTGAATTTTAGAGGGAAAGGTTTTTTAAGCAAGAAATAGAAGAAGTAGAAGAAGAATATAATGCCCCAAGTTTTATAGTGGTTTGGATATTAATCAACCCTACATCCACTCCCTAATTCTTCCAATTAGGTGTTTCACTAACGTCTAATGGTGTTTTAAAGCTCACACCTAACTTTACAACTTGTATTTTTACAAAGGTTTGCACACAACCTCACTAGTGTTTCACAAGGCTAATGTTCAACCTAAACAAGAGTTTTACAATCAAAGGCTAACTCTCAAACACAAACCCAATAGTGTTTAATATTCACACCAAACAATAACTAAAATATAAGAAATTCAATGCTTAAAGGTTGAGAAATAATTTTGTAAGAGTTTACCTATAATGAATGTTATTCTCTTGTATTTATGACCTTTTGATGCAGTATTTATAGGTTACTCCCACCAAAAAAACATTAAGGACAAAACTATTTCATAATCTTTAAAGGTTATTAATAAAATCTAACATTTAATGCTTGTCAGACAAGGTTCGCAATTGAGACTGTATAATTGTGGTCATGATATTCACATAACATTGAATTTTGCTCATTCGTAGTGGAGAACCCCATTTGTATCTAATGGCTAGTCCATATGGCATAAAACCATTAGTTCTTTGGGAAAAATAGTTATTACATCCTCCAAGTAAAAATAAAAGTCAAGGTCTCTACTTTTCTTCTTTGGACGCGATAATTACCATGAATTGGCCTACCAAAATAGAGGTATTGTTTTATCAAAATTGCGATCTTGACCATTATTTTGCCATCATGAATTTTTGATATTCCAAAGGTTCTTTAAGACACCTAGCATAATCTGGTTGAAGATTTGGTTCCCTCTAAATGTATAAAAATGTAGTGATTGCGACACTAGATGCAACATACACAACAAAATCATCTACCCAAATTGATCTAACTCTCCTGCAAGATAGCGGTCATGAACTTTTAATTCATGACCACAAATTAGGATACAAATTTGATACAAATTTCAATCTTTGAGACTAAAGCTTTCATTCAAATTCCAATGCAATCCTAACTAAACATCTGTAAGATCAACACTTGAAATGGATGTTATGACTTATCAATCTACATTGTCAAGATCCAAAGAGAGTTTTGACTTAAGTTTGACTAGCCTAGCCTAACAACTTTGTAATAGTAATGTTTAGAATTGTCAAGTAGGTTGGTGCATGATTTTTCAAGGAGGCTTAGACACAGGTCAACTACTATAAAATGTAAATGTAATAGTTCTTCATTTGATATGAACCTATTTGAAAAATTGATACAAACCTAATTTGAAAGGAAAATTGAAACAATTGAAATCCAAAATGATCTAAAATTTTCAAGTAAAATCTAACTCAACCTTAGTTCGATCCATAAGTCAATCCGAATCAATTTGACTACGATCCAACCTGCTAGTCAAGCTAGATGATTCAATTTAAATTATTAAAATTATTTTAAAATAAAATAATATTTTTTTTAATTTGAAAAAGTCAAAAAAATCGATGACTTGATCTAATTTAAAACTTAAGAAATGATCCAATTTTTTTCTCTAAACTTTGAATTGACGATTCAACCTGACATAATGTGAAGGATTTAGCTCAATCTACTCTAAAGAACGTAACTTTAAAATTGATGTGACTTGAAGCTGACTCAACCTATTTGCCACGAGACAATCAGGTTTTAACAAAACTCCAACTAAAATTTGTATTAATTGAACCTAACTCTTTGCAACAATTAGTTGTTTAAGCCATAATAATGGGTACTCCCTAGAAAACATTATTAAGGAAATCATTCTTACACTACAAAAATCTACCTGCTTAGCAATGGAATATTTTGTCACTAAAGAGGTAGATTTCTTCATTAAGCCTACTTAGTGGTGAACTATTGATGGATTAATGTTCATTGCTAGATCAGTCGCCCCTAAGGTGTAGCGACGGAAGTTTAGCGATAGAAATTTTCGTTGCTACCTATCAGTCGTTAAGCTTAGCAATGGAATAGTGATAAAAATTTTCATCACTAACTTTAGCAATAAAATAGCGATAGAACTTTAACGATGGAAATTTCCATCGCAATTTTATGATTAAGCTTAGCAACATAATAACATGGAAATTTAGTGATGAAAATTTTTGAATTTTCATCACTAATTTGTTGCTAATGTGACAAATTTTCATTGTTATTCCATCGCAATTTCATCTCTATAATTTTATTTAATATTTTTTACATTATCAAATTTTTTATTTTTTTATATTTGAAATTTTATTACAAATTAATATTAAAAGGAATACAATATATAAAAATATTTATTTTATTAAGAAGCAAGATAAATTGTTTTATGTTTGCAATAATATTATACATATAAGATACATAAATATAAAAATAAAACAACCTAATCACCTATGTTATGATCATGTACCTCTACATAATCATCGTTCTTTGGAGGCAAAGGTGTTGTTGTGGGTGTTAGTACCGAAGGCATCTAACCATACATGGTAGCTAACATTGAAGTTAGCATTTGTTGCATGCTCAACTGCATGGCCTCAAATTGCGAATCAAAAATACTACTAAAGCTCGTCTCAAAGCTCCTCTTGAAGCTTGGCCTAAACCTCATCTCAAACCTGGCTCTAAAGGCACGACACCAATTATGGGTCTAAACCATATGTGAAGTGGCTGAGTAAGAGTTAGCATAAGAAGATAGACGACTAGATGTTACCTTGGAGTCAAGTTCACACGTTGTACTCTTCTTGTATCCTCCGATAATGTCCAGGTACAACCGACCGATGTCGATAGCTTGAGATTCGTTAGTACCCTTTAGTAGCTATAAAGTAGCTTCAACAATACTTTTCTCCTTCACATCCTAATAAATATAAATAATCATTATGAAATATAATTGAAGTTATTATAATTGCAATTTATTCAAAATGAGAAATAGCGCATTGATTTTTATTTAACTCACATTATTGTCATGTGATTTTTTATCAACAACTTAATTGTCGCTCTTCTTAACATATGTCTTCTTGAAAACCTCAAAATTTATGGCCTAACATTTTAATTCTTGTTCCTGAAATAATATTTTATTACTTTAGTCAAGATATTTTAAGAAATAAAAAAAAAAAAAGGATAAGTAAATAAACTAACCAAATCTAAGGCATGCTCAAGGAATGATCTAGATCTAACTGTATGGCGAGATAAACAAGTACCAACCCCAACAACCTCTATGAGCCTATTCCTGGAAGCTTGCGCAAACCGAGCTTGAAATTCTAGCATATTGCATTTTTGCTTCCACAAATTCCAAATGTTTTTGGGGATGCATTCTAGCTTTTTACCATGTCTCTAGAGGGATAAAGTATCTAAATACTACTTAGCTATTATATGCTCCCACGCAATCTTGACCATGGACTTCATAGCAATATCCCAAATAAAATATTTATGTAATATAAGAAAACAAAATATGAGCGCATGAATTATAATTGTATTAATTAAAAAATGTAAATTGTACCTTGAACTCCTCCTAGTATAAATCTTTGGTGTTTGGTGACACCAACATCCAAGCATAACTTTCAAGGCCCAAACGTTCCCTGAAAATTAAGGAAATGCGGTTAGAACGATGATTTTCTGAGATTAAACTAAAAAAATTGCACAGTTACATAATATATAACTAAATATATTTGTTAATATAAACACACACACACACACACACACTATGAGATTATTATAACAACGTATCTCGTACCAACGACCTGTATCCTAGGTCGATGAGTAGATAAAGATCAACTGTCGATGTAGTAGAGATATCATAAGCAGGCAATTGTAGAGGTGAAGCAAGTGATGAAATAGGCAAAGAATGTGAAGGTAATGCCACAACTGGTGGAGCTGGAAATGATGGAATGGGTTGATCAAACAGTGGTACATAAGGTGATGAAAAAGAAGGTCTATCATGTTGGCCTTGACTAGTATCTCGTGTAGTACCTCGCCTTGATGAACTCCCACGATACTGATCATTCCTTTGCATCCTATGAAATATATAAATATTTATGTGTAGAAATTCACTTACATTCAAGTATTATAATATAAATATTATAAATGAAGTTATGATAACACTACCTCTAAATAGGTGAATTACTCACACCTAATATGAGTAATTCACTAAATGAGTTTATAAGACTTAACCCCAATAGTCTAACAAAATTTTGGCAATGTTTCATCATAACCAAAACTTACCAAATCTCAATATGAGGTCTATAATTAACATCCATACAAGAAAAAAAAAATCACTTCTAATATATCTTCACCCATAACTCCTAATAATACGAAAGAACTTGCACAAAAAAACATTTATATTACAGTCATTCATCACAACTCAATACTACAACTCATTATTGTTCATCATCAATTTTTTAAGTTTATAAAAAAGTATTATATAATAATAATTAAATGAACATCACATTTCATAATTACAAATAATATAATAATTTACTAAATCAATTAATTCTAACAATATTAATTATAAATTACAAAAATAAAATAATTAATTCCAACAAGATTAATTATAATATTAATAATTAATTATAAATTATTTTCCTAAGCCCTAAATTATTATATAAATTATTTACAAAGTTAATTTTCATAATTAACTGAAAGATTATTACCAAAATGAATAATTAATTCCTAAGTTTCTAATTAATTCCAACGGTGTTAGTTATTAAATAAGTTCTATTGTTCTAATTAATATACAAATTAAAATAATATACTAAATATTAATTTATAATTGCTTAGATAATTTGTTATTTCCTAATTAATATACTAAATATTATTTCCTAAGTTATTACTTCCGAATTCCTTAATTACTTAATAATTCATAATTTGCTAATTAAATCAATAAATAAATTAGTAAATTAATAATTATTTCATTATTTTCTAATCCAAATTAATTATTGATAATTAATTTAAAATTTTCTAATTAATATACAATTCAAAATTATATCATCAATCTTAATTTCTAATATCTTAATTATTATTTTATTTTCTAATAAATCTATCAAATAATATAATATACTACAAATTAATTCACCAATTAATAATAAATTTCTAACAATTTCTAACTTTCTTATGTGTTACAAAAAAAAAATTAACAATAACTAATACCCATATTCTTCTAAGAAATTATAAATTTAATAATTAATTCCTTATTTTCATTACAACTATTTTCTTTTTTCTATTTATTATAAATTTAATTACAACAATTAATTTTCTAATTAATCACATAAGTTTCTAAGCATTTAATATTTGAAATATTCAAATAATTTTAAAAATTCACTTAATTTTCCCTAAAAATTAACTAATGTCCCTAAATTAAACTTTCTAATTAATTTCACATGTTATCAACATTTCAACTTATTTTTACATAAATAATAATTACAATTGTATACATAATAATCCTAAACATCAAATGCAAATCATAACTTTCACAAAATTTGCTACCAAACATATTTAATTGAATTAAACAATATTATGAAAAATAATTAAAATTATAAAATTCATATATTTTATAAATCATAATTTCTACATGATATAATATTTTTAAAATTCCCTAAAAACAAAAAAAATTAATTAAATAATATACAAAACATAATTAAATTTTTTAAATAAAAAATAATGAAATATTATACAAAAAATTAAAAACAAAATATACTTATTAGATCTTCAAGAATCTATAGAGAGAGAGAGAGAGAGAGAGAGAAAAAAAAAAAGAGATCAAACAACCCACACCAACCCAAAATCAACCAAACCCATACCCCAAACCAACCAAAGAGGAGATAAAAATGGTTGGACAGAGGAGGCGGTGTCGAGGAGCATCAACAGAGTTGCTGCCAGCGATGGGAATGGGAGCACCAACCGTAGGAGGGAAGAGGAAAAGGAACGAGAGGAAAAAAAAATAAAAAGAAAGGATAGGGGGGAGGGGAGTACGGTGCACACTGATAAAGCCTTAGGAGCTATTGACGACCAAGTCATCGCTAGCTCTTGTAAGTGTCCATCGAGAAATTTTTCAATGGACACAACGACTACCTTTTTCGCCATTAGCGTAGTGATGACTGGGTTGTCACTAAGTCTAACAATGGGCTAATCTGTCGCTAGACTTCACTTTTTTTTCTATTCAATAATATTACTTGGACTTGATTGGCCAAATCTAAGTCAAAACCTTTATTTTGATCTTGAAAATATAGATTGAAATACTCTAACATTTTGTTTTAAGTGTTATGGGTGTAGAAAACAGGGTTGAATCACATTAGAAGTTTGAATTGAGAAGAAATCTAAAATGGCCTATGAGTTGCAAGTGCGACAATGCACATTTTGGACATAAAATAGTTTAGAAGGATTCGCAATCAACATCGTAGTTATGGTCACGAGTGTGACCCTCAAATTTGCAAGGATGAACTCCTAAGCACCAATCGACGAATGCCACGTGTTGAGGAGCCATTTGGAGGTTCAAGTGTCGAGACTGCAATAAACATGTCGAGGTCGTGACACCCTTTCAACTTGAACCAAAGGTTACACAAGCTGAGTCGTAGTCCAATGTCATGGCCACTTGTCCAATGCAACTTATGTAGCTACCACTATTACCCATTCACGACCGTGATGGTTTAGTTGTAACGGATAGTGTTAATGGATAGTTTTGTAAAGAACTAATGTCATGATACCACATGTACTAGCCATTAGATACAAATTGATGATCTCAACTGCGACCAAGTGAAATCCAGAGCAAAACTTGAGTCACAACTGTGACATACTCATCTCGACCGCAACATTTATTTAACAAGTGTTAAATGCAAGATTTTGGTTTCAACTTTTGAGATATTGAGCTAGTGTTGTCTCTAACATTTATTTGGTAGGAGTAACCTATAAATATTTCACCAAATGAAACTTGTATTTACTAAGGCCAAATTATTGCAAATTTGTTTCTCAACCAGATTTTGTAGTGTTTAGAAAGGCTAGTTTGGAAAATTGCAAGCTTGTAGCTGTTAGGACACGTCAATAAGGTAGTTGATTGGCTCTCGAAACATGCTCATAAACCTTCAACTCCAGTCTGAGTGTGTACAATCTCGGTAGGCCTGGAATGTTTTGCCATGTACAGATGTTTCTTCCTCTTCCTACTATTATATTCTGAATTCGAGGGGGGAAAAATCAGAAGATTCCAGCTGACTAATGGGTTAATGGTCTTAGCCATTGATCGACTCCTGGTATGATACATTGCCAGGGCAGCATGAGATTAGAGGTCACACGGAATTTATGCTGTTAGAAATTACTGGGTCACAATTTACCCACTCCATTGACGAGTACCTCCGACAATAGCCAGTCAGCCTGAAAAATAAAGGGTTTTACAAGATGGAATGAAAAAGGGGAAGGAAAGCGTGTTCAATCTTCCAACTTTAGGAATATATTTAAAGAGAATTCTACAAAACAATCAAGTTGAAGTGTTTTTGCCATTTTTTGACAAATTTGCAGAATGTCTATAGTAAATTATTTACTTAAGAAACTACTAGTTTAACTATCTCATCCACTGAAAAACTCCAGTCGCCACCCTTGACATGACCCAAGTAGCAATAGCAGCAGAGCTCGACTCGGATGGGAAAGCAACTCCAATGAATTCTGAAGCAAATTGCAAATCATAGGCTTTAACAACGATAGGCTTACATCAGACAATATGTAGTTAGACGATATCATCCGAGTTAAATATAAAAGCTGGCAGAGTCTCAATGCCACTGCCTTTTCGTGATAGCCACATGCTGCTGAAAAGGTTGATTTTGCATAGTTGAGCAACATATATCAGGCACAAAATCAGAACTATCAGATTGAGTCTGAACTCGTTTTGGCCAATACAGCCCTGAGGCTGTAGGTGGAGAACAGATCTGTGGCACTGCCCAGGAGCTGTCTGGTACCTGACCTAGGAGCTCATCATCATCTACTTCTTCCTCAGCAGATCTCAAGATTGCAGAGCTGTCAGAATCACTACGCTTGCCACTATCAGCCTGAAAAACATTGTTAAAAAAGAAGTAAGAATTAAAAATGTGTAGCAGCCATATAACTGGTAGAAGATGAAACAAAACTATGTAAGTAACAAACAACTAGTAGTGCAATTATAAAGCAGCTTAACTTAAAAAATATCAATGCTTCAGAAAAAGCAACTACAAATCCAGACATGCATGTGCTGTGAGATGCTGAGTATAAACTTTGAAAATATGTTGTGATATCATCATTACAAGTCTGTTAAAAATCTCTGGCTTATTTTTTGAATAGTTACAGCTAACATCTAGAAATTAAGAAAACAAATGTAAAGCAACAAAAATGCTTGGAAGTACCAAGTTCAGAAATAGATGAATGCAATCCAGACAAATAAACAATTCAGACTAATAGCAATAACAAATGCAATACAGACAAATAAACAGTTGAGACTAACAAAAAGTCACGGCTACAACAGTTTGATTGTTGATGGGAGCCATACAATCAGAAGCATTTAAACATGAACTTGCAAATATAGTACTAATGCAAGTACAGAATAAACTAAATCCCAGTGTCTATTGAAGTAGTCCAAGTGGGTGCCATGAATAGAAAGATTCACCAATATCTGAGAGCTGACAATATCTATTCACCAATATCAGAGAGCTGACAATATCTATTAAACTAATCACCCACGAAATATTTCCATTGAAGCATCAATTACAACAGCATGCATATCCACCAGCCTTACAAAATGGTCTCCCACATAATATATGGCCAAGTAAAGTGAGAACTTAAATGTAAATACTACAGCAAAAGTTTTAATTAAGGTCCTTGGATATAGATGTTAGTGCAGGCATGGACAGACAACAAGAGGCAGAACCACTATTAATCATCAGATACATATGTAAAGGGCAACAAATTTGCAATCAACTAAGAAAAAAAACCACAAATGATAATTAAACAGACATAATAAAGCTCCTGTCATGATGAATCCTGCAATGTATTGGTGATGAGTATATAACGCAGCTTGAGTAGTAAAGTCTTGCGCTATGAACGCATAAGCAGGTAATGAGTACATGTTTTGAGCCACTAAGGAAGTAATAACCCCTAAAGAAGCTAGAGCAAGGCCTAATTGAAAATGAAGCGAATTGCTTATTGTGTCATAAAGACCCTTATGTCCACGCCCCAATCGCCCCCCGGGAGGAATATGTAGTTCTAAAAGATCTTTTATAATGTGCCCATAATAAAACCAATACAGAGGCCTCAGGATACCAACAAGTCGGTAGCCTCAACAATGGTGTCTGAAGTTAAACATGTCAATGCTATCCTCCTGAATGCATACCTTAGAAGATCCATTATCCATATAGCCATAATTTTGATTAAAATCAGTTAGTCCAAGATATTCATCTACTGGCCACTGTGGGATGCCTCCAGCTGTAGAACCCAAAGAAAATGACATCTTAGCTGGTTCAAACTCCCCTCCATTAATCTGTACAGGCAAAACTTCATTGGATGGACTAGTCAATGGCATTGGAGTCCCACTTCTGGAAACAGAATGGGATTTTGTTTCAGAGTGATTTTCACCCAAAGGTGACTTCCCTGAATAAGAGGATGCACTAGGATCGATAGATTCTAGACCCACTTTTACTCCAGTGAGCAGAAATCTCTGATGACCAGACATATATGCATTTGCAGTGTGAATAGCAACATCACATTTTCTGCAGAGCAAAGCTCGATCCTCTAGACAAAAGAAAAGGCCAGCTGTCTCCTGTATGAGATAAATGACTTATACCATTACAAGATAATCCACTAACAGAAATATCTGTAAAGGACATAAGAATAAACTCAAGGGGGTTCAAACAAGTATCAGATAAAAACTTCTTCTATATAGGCATAGGCAACTGCAGCAGCCAAGCTTATAATTATTGAATGCTCTAGCCAGCTCATCTGCAAGCAGATGCTTTCTCCGATCACCTTGAAGTGGCCAGAGAATACAAAGGCATCTTAATCCCATTTATTCTTTACTCTTCTTTAACATATACAACCAAAAGTCTAAAATCATAAGGCACATAGAAATACAGTTTGGACTAAATTACAATAATTCAACTGCACAAGCACTAGGAGCAGGAGGCTCATATAAGTAGACGTACATATACTGCACATAATAAACATGCACAAAAATTCAACTGCTATTGTGTGTAGATGCGTACACATACTCCTAATACTGCTTATTAATGGGAAAAATCATATCATAATACTTCAATCATCTACAAATCACTACTTCATAATATGCCATTATATAAGGGGAAAAAAAAATTTGAAAGTTTGGAAATAGCACAAAGAGAAACATGCATTGGCTAACAAATCTATAAACAAGCAAGGCTGCTTTAAATCCTATCATACTTTCCTCTCCATTATTTATAAACTGGATAGCTATTGGCTGTGTCAAAACAATTCAACAAGAAGCTCAAGCTTGTAGTGAGAGCCTAAGAATAGGCCCTATATTATGTGTTAATTCCCTCGCTGAAAGGGGCCTGCAATGCTTCGAGAACCCTCTTCAACCATCCAGTTGATCCAAGATCCAAGGTTTGGAACCACGATATTTTCAAAGAGCACAACCCTTGCACTCAACATAGATATTATAAACCCCTCAGCAACCATTACCATGTTTCTAACCCCAAGACTATGTAGAATTTGATTGCTTAAAATATAATGAGGAACTTGGAAGTAAGCTAAGATTAAGTTTTCCAACTAACTTGCGAAATATCTTACATGCTTATTTATCACACCTCTCTCCTTCCCTCCTGATAGGCAGAGGACAACCCAAGAAAAGGGTAATGCAAGATGAATATATACTACATAGATATCCCTTTGGTTTTACCAACATATATTTTTCCTGACACGAAACAAAAAATATATATCTTTAGAATTTCCATCAAGAAACATACTTAAGAGACTCATTTGTATGTAAATAATCACAATTCAGGACAACAAGAATTGTCATGTTGAAGAAAACTGACTACGTATTCAGAAGGGCAAGTCAAAGTTACACGTTCATGATTTTCTCAAACTATAAACGGCAGTTACTCCAGAGAATTGCAAAGAAGCAGTTAATACCTGACATATGTCACATTTGGGCATGTGAGGGGAAGCGGTAGAAAGAGGAACCCTCTGGTGCTTGCTTGCTAGCTTGTTCGCCGCATGAACTTTCTCATCGCACGCCCCACACAACGCTGCCTCGTCCGCGCAGCAAAGCACCTTCGCCTCCGCCGCCTCGCACACGTTGCACTGAATCTTCATCCTCTCCCAAAAATTGAATAAAAGAACAGACCGAGATCAAGATCCTCTTCTCCCACTCCTTGATTCCCAAGTCTCTCTATCCAATTTTTTGTTTTTTAAAAAGGAATATGTTTCTCTGTCAAAACCTCTGTGCTATCCGTTTGAAAGAAAATCCAAAATCTTAAAAATTTAGATATTTTGTTTAATTTATTTGGCTTAGAAAACGTAAGACTAGGAAGTCGAGATGTTTCCTACGAAAACAAGAGGATCAGATGAAGCCACCACAGCCATACACACAGAGGTTTAAGCGTAAATTATGTTAATTAATACCAAACAAAATTGAGTGTTTAAAACGGGACTGATATTTGTCGAGTCTGTGAATGTTGTTGTACACGTGGCATTTCGTCGCTACTGTCCTGTGACCAAGGAGACCAACTTCGCTGGCTGTGATGTGAGAGAGAATTGATTGCCGAAACCCACTTGCTTCACTCGCACGCGCACCCACGGGAATTATTTCATTTCCTCGCTTCATTCAGCTAAATTACACTCGTCGCCTTTGAATATATTTCGATTTATAATAAAAAAATACATCAATTATTATTTTATTTCAATAATTATCTTTAACACATTTTTTTATCTTTACTTAATTAAAAATCTTATATAACTTCTATTTAATATTATTTTTAATGTTTTAAAACTTCAATTACTAATGAATTTTAAATAGAGATTTTGACTATAATTATAAATTGAGAGAAAATTAAGAAAGTAAGAGATTTTAACTGCAATTACAAATTGAGAGAGAAAATATAGAAAAACAAAGAGAGAAAATAAATTAAATTAAATTAGACAAATGAGATTGAGAATCTCATCTAATGTGACACTTTGGGTCACTAAAAATAATGTTAAATAGAAATCACATAAGATTTTTGGTGAAGTGTACAAGTCAGAAAAATGTGTTAAGAGCAACTGCTAAGGTGAAATAGTTGTTGATATATTTTTCCTTGCAAATCAAAATATAAAGATAGCAGTGAAACTACTAATCCATTTCATTATTGTCTACACCTTGCTGCAAATAACTTATTTATTTGGTAATTTCTTTCAGACACACACACACACACACACATATATATATATATATATATAGAAAAAGCTAATTATTTATTTGACACATTATTCTGATTTTTTAGACATTTGGTTGCTCATCATATATTAATGACAATTAATGTTAAAGTACTTATAAAATATTTAATTTTTATATTTATTATAAAATCAATTATAACACACTTAACTTTAATATTAATTAATAATTTTAATTTATTTATAAGATAAAATAAAATTTTAATATATAGTATACAAATATTAAATATATGACGTAATTTTTAAAAATTAATTACTTTTAAAAAGATTTTATAAATATTTTTCAAATTTTAAAAAATTCAATTAGATGAAGTCTATTGTATATAATAAAGTTGAGGCAATGATAAATTTTTATATATGAATTAATATATGAAATTTTCTTATTTAATATTTTTTATACAACTATAAGATATTCTCACATCTGTAGCTATAAAACTTTACTGATATAATTTATTTAAATTTAATTTAAATATAGTTAAAATATAATTACAAGTATAAAAATAAAACTTTAATTATTAAACTTTTAGTAATTATTGATTGAAAAATAATTACTAAAAATATATTTAATAATAAAATAATAATATTAATAAATTCATGTAAAATCTAAATCCACAATCGATTAGTTTAAGAATTTTAAAAAAAATTTATTAAAATGTGATTAAGAATTTTTTATTTATAGAATATTTTTTTAATAATGAAACGCAAAATCATTATTAATTAAGGTATTAATGCTATATTGAAATTAAAAAAATAATAACTTTATTTATATAACATATAAAAATGAAGATGAAAGGTGAAATTTTAAACTGACAAAAAATTATTTAAGACATATATTAATATGGAAGACTTTAATATGATTGATTAAAGAAATAACAAGCTAAATTTTATTGATTAAAAAATATAAATATATATCAATTGAACTAAATAATATATATATATATATATATATTATTTTGACCTCAAAAATTTTTTATAATGAATGTTTGTCATTTATCAAGTTCATCATAACAATTATTTATGATGAACATTTATTATTTGTCAAATTAATATTTTAATAAATTAGTGACTAATAACTATATATTATTATTATATTATATTAATTAATTAAATACTATAAAATATCTAATTAAAAAATGTTGGCCTAGGGCACCAAGAAGGGGGTTAAATTGGTGGTTGATTAAAAATTAAAATGAAAGATAAATGTGTTTAAGGAGTTGTGAAGGAGAAGAGATAAATTAACACAAGTGTTTATAGTGGCTCGGATGTTAACAAACCCTACATCCACTCCTCAATTCTCTATAATTTCGTGTTTTACTCAACTCAACTGGTGTTTTCAACCTCACACCAAACTTTTACAATTTGTATTTATGGCTCACACAAGAAACCTTACACCTTGTGTTTTCTAGACTCATACAAAAACCTCTCACAAGTGTTTTGTAGTCTCACACTAAAACCTCTCAGAAGTGTTTGGCAGACTCACACTAAAACCTTTCACAACAGTTTTTACTCTAGGCTTATTCACAACCTCTTTATAATGGTGTTTATTGCTCACACCAAACAATCAACTACACATAAATGAGAATGAAAGATTAAGTAGCAATTGGTAAGAATTTGGTTACAAATTAATGAATTCTTTTGCATTTACATTTGTTTGGTGGAGTATTTATAGCTCATATCTACTAAGGAGACGTTGGTATAAAACTATCAACAAATCTCCAAGATGTGCTAGGCAGATTTAGCATTAAATGTTTGTCAGGTGGACGTTGTGTTTGCTACTACCATTTTGCAGTTGCGAATTTTCAATTTTCGTTGTGGAGCAAAAATTTTGATGGAAAACCTCATTTATGTCTGACGGCTAGTCCACGTGCCAACTATCCATTAGTTGTCCAGGAAAATATAATCGTTGCATTCTAACAACTATAACAATTTCGGCCGCGAGATAACTATGTCTTGGGCGTGATTGAGACCGCGAATTCCTCTGTTTGATGAGGAAATTATAACTCCTTGAGTCGCGGTCGCTACCAAATATTCGCCCTTGCAATTTTTGATCTTTGACAATTACCTAGGACACTTGACACGTTGTGGCTGTGGCTTTGGTTCCCTCCTTTATCACTATGAAAGTTGCGGTTGTGAATCCAAACGTGATATCCATCGCGAATTCCTCTATGACTAAAGCTCGCTTCCTTCGGCTATATCCCGGTTATGAATTTGCCCACAAATTTCACTGGCCTAGTTTCATCCAGCCTTGTGACTGATTCGCAGTCGCAATTCAGAATATACACACAGCAAATTTGGATGAACTTTTTACAAGGTTGGAGATTTTGAATTCCATCCAACTTTTAATGAAAAAACTAGCTTATAATATGCAAAAACAACACTAAATGAAAGTATTAATACTAATCAATCTCTATTTTCAAGATTAAAAAAAAAAAGTTCATGACTTAGGTTAAACCAACCTAGACCAACAATCTCCCCCTTTTTGTTTTTGACAACTTAGATTTATTTTAAGGGAAAATAGTGCATGAGTTATAAAGTTGAAATGGTGATTGATTCAATGAGTACTTAAAAAATTTCTAGTTAATGATCAAAGTAAAATTTTAAGTATGAGTGACGAACAATGCTCCTCTTCAACTTATGCTTTTCTCTTCCAAATTACTTTCTCCACACAATTCTCTTCCCCTTTGGCAAGATTAAAAAGAGGATAAATGGAGAAGAGTAAATAAAATGCATAAAGATGAGATAAAGTGACCATAAGGAGCAAATATTAATTCATAGAATCATAAGAATTACAAGAAACATAAGAGTTGCAATCATAAAAAAAAAAAAAAAATTAAACAATAACATATGAGATAAAGGATTGCAAAACAAACATTTTTATTTATTTATAAGTTGTGGGATCAATAACTTTACATCAAAGACAAAGAAAAAATACAAAGAAATCCTAGTCTAGAAGATTGGAGAATCATCATCATCTCCAAAATCATCTTGCTCTTCATTGTTACCTCCTCCTTCAGCTTCATCTCCATCTTCAACCTCTTGGTTGTCTTCCTCCTTCGGTGTATCCTCATAATCCGCGAAATCATGAAGATGGCAGGAAGGGACACCCATCTTCTCTTGTAAGTCCACCAGATCACTGTGGAGGTGAGAAATAAGGAGAAATCTCCTCTTCAACATCCACATCACGTTATCCAACTTTTGGTTGATGGTGGCAAGAGAAAGTTTAGACTTAGATTTTTGTTGAGGAGGTAGGATTGGTATTGTTCCTTCTTCAATGACAAGTCTTTTTCTTTTGGAGGCTTGAGATGTTTCCATCTTTTTGGGCCTAAAAGCACCCAAAGTATAGGCATATGAGTCCAGGTGAATGGCTTTGGCATTGATAACATAGATGAGGTCCAAAAAATTTTAGGAAGGAATGAGTTTCTTAGTGAGAAATTTTTCATTTTCCTCATTAAGAGCACTAACAAATCTGTAGATGGCAATTGTATAGGAAGGAAGGAGATATTGGCTCTTAGGTTTAGTGCTTATGTGGATTAATTGATCCATAAGATAACGACTAGATTAGATAGGTTTGTTTTTCACAAGACAAAAAAAAAATGCAAGGCTCTTTTGAGATACTTTTTCGTTACCAACACCTCTAGCATTAATGGAAAAGGTGATGATACAGTGAAGTAACCAAACAGGAAGGGTTTTGTTGTAGTTGGCTAATGAAGTTTTGGGATCATATTAGATCGCGATAGAAATTTCGGACTAAAATTCAGAGTAAATAACATCAAGTGCGGAGATAATAAATACAATGTTGCCTCCGACTTGAAGATTGAAAAGGTTGGATAATTGGACGAAAGTGATAAAGTAAGGATCTTTAAAAGCACGAAAAACTAACTCATATTGTCCAACGCAGGATCCAACTTTGCGACTAAGAGTTACCGTACACATGAATTCTCTCACGATCTCTTCATATCTGGGTTCATCTAGAAAGATGAATTTGTTCCATCCTAAGTTGGAGAGAAACACGTGAATCTCATCGTTGATCCCAATAGACTATAGAAGAAAGGTGGAGGGAATTTTGTTTTTAAGGATGATTTTGGAGGCATTGGCTTTATAGTGACCATTCTCCTCTTTTATAATCTCTTTCATTTGATGTAGGGCTGGTGGTGCAGAGGGTTGGGCTACTGTCTTGCCCTTCTATACTCTTGAAGCTTTCTTAAGAGCCATTAGGAAGAGTAGAAAGATTTAGAAAGGTTTAAGAGTAGGAGACAAGATAGATGATTTGGTGCAAGAGGCAGTGATGAAAATCATTATTTAGGGGGTTTATAAAGCCATAGAAAGAGTGTATAAACATCTAGAATGTGATTAATGAAGGGTTGAAAATGGTTGATAGTTAAATCAAATTAATGTGTGGTCGTTACTAGAAATCACGACCGCTAATTAAAATTCGCAATATCTATTTCTGAAAAATGTGAGTAACAAATAAAAAATCCTTAGGAACCGGCGCGTACAATAGTAAAAAATTTGAATTTTTGACAAAATTCACGGTGGAGAGCAAAAGTCACAACTACGAATTGATGGTTGTCAGCCGGGTAAGAGGAACCTATAATTCACAACCGTGAATCAAGGATAACAACCATGAATTACAAAGTAAGAAAGATAATAATGAACAAGCAAAATTTGACATTTCAAGTTGTGTTCTACTTAATATATTGATGTTTAATTTATGCAAGTTGACATAAAAGAGCACAATTGCATTTATAATAAAGACATCCAATGATAAATATCACATACAACCAAACATATAACAATCAAACAAAGATCAAGCTTTTCACTTTAAGGAGCTTCCATCAAACATTCCCAATTCTCTCTTAATAAAGTTCAACATTTCATCATTGAGAGGTTTAGTGAAAATATTCGCAGGTTGATGATTTGTGTCTATAAATTCTAAAACAACATCACCATTTTGGACATGATTTATAAGAAAATGATGCCTAATATCTATGTGTTTGCTCCTAGAGTGTTGGATGGGATTTTTAGAGAGATTAATCGCACTATTGTTGTCACATTTAATAGAAATGTGATAAACAACTTTGTTTTAATCCTTTAATTGTTGTTTCATCCAAAGCACTTGGGTGCAACAACAACCTGCAACTGCATACTCAGCTTTGGCGGTGGATAAGGTAATTGAAACTTATTTTTTTGCTAAACCAAGACACTAAGCATTCTACTATAAATTATTAAGTTCTATAAGTACTTTTTCTATCTAATAGACTACCAGTGTAATCCGCATCCGAGTAACCTACGAGACTAAAAGATGAATCTTTAGGATACCATAGACCTAAGTGTAATGTGCCATGCAAATATTTAAAAACCCTTTTGAAAGTATTTAAATGTGATTATTTGGAATAGGATTAAAATCTAGCACACATACATACACTAAACATATTATCAAATCTTGAAGCAATAAGATAAAGTAGAGACCTGATCATGCCTCGATATCTCTTTTCATTAACTGTCTTACCCGATTCATCTTTATCCAATTTGATGGTACCACTCATAGGTGCTTTTGCCACTTTGCAATCATCCATGCTAAATTTCTTGAGTATGTCCTTTGTGTAGTTGGCTTAGTTGATGGAGATCCATTCTTTGGTTTGCTTGATTTGTGGACCAAGGAAAAACTTAAGCTCTCCCATCATGCTCATCTCGAATTTGCTAGTCATATACTTAGCAAAATCCTCACAAAGAGATTCGTTAGTAGCAATAAAAATGATATCATCAACATAAATTTGTACTATTAGTGTAACATTTTTGTGTTTTTTTATAAATAAAGTTGTGTCCACCTTTCCTTTTTTGAAATCATTTTTCAAAAGAAATGAACTAAGCCTTTCATACCAAGCTCTTGGAGCTTGTTTCAACCCATATAAAGCTTTATTCAATTTAAAAACATGATTTGGGAAACTATGTAATTTAAAACCAGGAGGTTGTTCAATATAAACTTCCTTCTCAATAACTCCATTTAGAAAAGCACTTTTGGCATCCATTTGGAAAAGGTTAAACTTCATATGATATGCATAAGCCAAAAGAATCCTAATGGCCTCTAACCTTACAACAAGGGTATAGGTTTCATCATAGTCTATGTCTTCCTCTTGGTTGTAACATTTTGCAACCAATCTAGCTTTATTCCTAGTGATAAATCCTTGTTCATCTAACTTGTTTCTAAATGCCCATTCATAACCTACAATTGGGTATTCTTTAGGCCTAGGAACAAGTTCTCATATATTGTTTATCTCGAATTGGTTGTGTTCCTCTTGTATAGCAATCACCCAACTTTCATCATTAAGAGACTCATCAATCGATTTTGGCTCAAATTGAGAAACGAAGGCAAGGTTATTATCTAAAAGATTAAGCTGAGATTTAGTACTTGGCAATAATTAAGTCTTTAGGGTGATGCTTGGAGAATCTTTAATCCTTGGGTAAATCTTGACTTGGCAATGCTTCTTATTGATGTTATGGTTCCTCATCCATTTGTGATGATTCATCTTTATCTTTATCCTTGTCTTCCTTTCTTATAGTGTGCTCTAAATTTAATTTTTCAAAATTACCTATAAGATCATCAACAAACGAACCTTTCTTAAGATCAAGTTTACTAGATTCATCAAATACAACATGCATAGACTCTTCAACAACCATTGAACTTTTATTAAGGACTTTATAGGCCTTGCTAGAGGTGGAATAACATAAGAATATACCCTCATTAGTTTTTTAGTCAAATTTCCCAAGATTATCCTTAGTGTTCAATATATAGCACTTGCATCCAAATACTCTTAGGTATGATATCTTGGGTTTTCTACCATTTCATAGCTCATAAGATGTTTTATTGAGAATTAGTCTTTGAAAAACTCTATTTGCAATATAACATGAAGTATTAAAGGCTTCGGCCTAAAAGTAATTTGGTAAAGAATACTCATTGAGATAGTTCTAACCATCTCTACTAGTGTTCTGTTTACCTCTCTACAACACCATTTTGTTGTGGTGTTCTAAGGGTTGAAAAATTATGGAAAATCCCATTTTCGAAACAATGAGATTCAAAAGCTTCATTTTGAAATTCCTTTCCATGGTCACTTCTTATAAAAGAAATGAAGTAACCTTTTTCATTTTGAATTCTTTTTGCAAAGCTTTTGAAAACATCAAAGGTATCATACTTATGACCTAGAAAGGATACCCAAGTAAACCAAGAATAATCCTTAACTAGGACTAGTGCATAATGGTTTCCACCTAAACTAGCACTCCTAGTAGGTCTTATCAAATCCATATGAATTAAATAAAGGGGTCTAGATGAACTAATAACATTTTTAGCTTTGAAGGAAGATTGATGTTGCTTCCTCATTTGGCAAGGACCACATGTCTTGTCTTTTGAGATATTTAGCTTGGGAAGACCTTCCACTAGCTTTCCTTTAGAAAAGCTTTGCAAAAGCTCTATGCTAGCATGTCTAGGTCTTCTATGCCATAGCCAAGCTTTATTACTAAGAGACATAAGACACTTAAAAGATTGGTTAGCCAAATTGTCTAAGTCAATTAGATAGGTATTGTTTCCTTTCACCCTTGAAAATAACCTTTTTATTCATTAATGTGGTAACTCGACATTCTTTAGGGTCAAGGTGACTTTATTACCTTTGTCACACAATTGACTTACACTAAACAAATTATGTTGCAAGCCATCAACTAATAAAACATCATTAATTAAAAAGCAACCATTCTTACCAATGGTTCAAATGTCAATTACCTTACCCTTAGCATTGTTACCAAATGTGACATTACCACCTTCTTTTTCTTTTAGGGCCAAGAATAGCTTTCGATTGTCCATCATGTGTTTTGAGCATCCACTATCCACATGCTAATCATTTGATTCATTGGTGGCTGCCAAACACCCCTACACAACACAAATAAATTATCTCTTCTTTGGTACCCGAACATATTTGAGTCCTAAGGGGTTAGGCTTTGAAGGATCCTCCAATTTGAAGTGTGCCTTCCTAATATAATAGTAAACATTAATGTGTCATATCTTATGCAATAATGGCATTTGAGTTTAGAAGTATATCTCTTCCTCCTATGTAATGCCTTGGTATAAGTGAGGGATTTTCTCATACATATGTGATGTGTATGAGAATATAAACATGCATGTATGGGTGTAGATGTGAATTTTTTGTACGTGTGGGATTAACATGTTTCTTATTGTGCATGTAAGCATGATTGGCCTTATTAAAAATAGGCTTTGTGCCTTGTTGCACTTTCCCTTTGCCTTTGGGCATTGGGGGTTTAGTACTTTTGGGCACTCTTCTTTCCAATAACCTTAATACTTGAAGTTTGAGGTGTTGAGGCTCTGATGAATGTAGTGTGTGTAAGTGTGGAAGTTGAGGCTTCATTAAAGCCTAGACAATGCCTAATCAAGGGAGGCCTTTGTGATACTATGAGTGTATCCAAAGCTTTCTTACCCTTATGAAATTTAGAGATAGAGCTTCTAATCTCAATGACTTCTCTTTTTAAAGAGTCATTCTCTTTTCTTAATGAAGCTAGTGATGAAGATGATTTGAAAAGATTTTTCATAGATTTTTTGAGTTCTTCATTTGAAGCTTTCAATTCACTTAGAAGGCTATTAAGGGATTTGTAATCATCCTTTAATTTTGTGCACTTCCTTTTGTAAGTCTTCATTTATGACTTATATTAGTCACATTTCATTATGAGAGCTTCTATAATCTCATCATCTATATTATCTAAATCATCATATTTAGAATTAGAACGAGATAAAGTGCATACCTCATTAAAAGAGTCCTCTTGAGTTATGAAACATATGTTAGCAATCTCCTTTTCTTTATCATCTTCACTTGAGCTATCATCCCATGTGGCTTTAAAGCTCTTCCTCTTCCCTTTTTCCCTTTTTTTTTTCTTCTTTAGCTTGGGACAATCATGCTTAATGTGGCCTTGTTTGCCACACTCATAGCAGGTGACATCAGTTGATCTCTCTTTGGGATGAAGAGTTATTTTCTTTAAGTCCTTCTTTCTTTTCTTCTTCTAATTAGCTCATTGGTCCTTCTAGAGAACATTGCAAGTTCCTTCTCCTCCTTGTCACTCCTCTATTCACTTAAGGTTATTTCTACTTCCTTTTCCTTTGAAGATAATTTGAGTGCCAATGTCTTCCTTTCTTACTTTTCAAATTTTTCTCGTTAGCCCTTCATTTTCTTCATTTCCTCATCTTTCTTTAAGGCTAACTCATGAGTCAAGAGTTTGCCTATCAAAACATCTGTTGGCACCTTCCTTATTTCCATATTAGACTATTAGATACTACATACTCTAGCACCAAATTTCTCAAGAGGTAAAGACTTTAAAATTTTGGAGTTTACCTCATGATTTGTGAGAACCCTACCGATCTTCTTCATGTTGGTGACAATAGCTAGGAGTCGATTTGTCATATCTGTTATGCTCTCATCCTCTTTCATCATGAATAACTCCTATTTTGTCACATAAATCTTAAGTGGTTGGATTTCATTAAGGTAGTGCCCTTATGATAGTTCTCTAATGCTTTCCAAATGCCATGAGCAGTTGTTATCTTAGCCCTCAACAAGTCATTCTAAAGAACCTAATCATCATGGATTCAATTTAATAAGCATGGAATCATGTTCATACAGCCTAACATCTTTGCTTATAGCATGACACTTTTAACAGTTATAAATGCTTTGTTTTTATCCACCTTAATATCCATGATTGTAGAAATAAAAACACACCTATTAAGGATAAAAATGCTTAACTGTTTTTATAGTTTTAAGGTGGATAAAAACAATACGAGTTGGCATTTATAACTGTTTTTATTTCTATAAGAGTTGAGCAATGGTAAAACTATACGAGTTGAGCAATGGTAAAACTAGTAGATATAAATGCTAATGGTAAAACTATACGAGTTGGCATGAGCTGAAGCCACCTTAAAATCAATGAGGAGGGACATGGAGGAGGACCAGTAGATATTGCTTTGGCTGGCATGGAGGAGAAAGAGTGGGGAAGAAGGACTGAAGAAGATGAAACCCCCTTCAAGTTTTATTGTTTTTAATCCCTTCAAAATGGCGTTGTTCCATTAAATGGAACGACACCGTTTGGAGTACATAAAAAAAAAATAAAAAATCCTATTCCTTCTCTCTTTCGACAGTAGCCCTCTAATTAGATTTCTTCATAGAATAACTTCTAATTTGGTGCATTTAGATAAGCTTAAGCTTTATTTCTTAAAGGATATCTAATTGGTTATCCTTTAAACTTTCCAAAAATTTGACAACTACAAGACATTTGCCTGTATAATGTTTGTAGAAAGGCAAGTATATCTATATCTATTTATTTATGAATTATTTTTGTAAGTTGAAGACTAGTCATAATTTATACAAATAATTTTCTTCTTTTTTTAGCTAATATTATAAAATTTTCTTTTTATTTTTCACTATCATGTGTAAATATTTTTTAATATTCTGTTATATTTTAGGTCTCTCATTCTTTCGTTTCTTCTAGGTGTCTTTGTTGCATCCTATTTTAGTAAAAATTGGTCTTTTGAGTTGAAAGTTTTGTGCTTTTCAATTTCTTGGATGATTTTGGGAGATGGGTCTTTCTCATTAATCCATTAGGAGGCTCAAATTATACTGGATTTAGTAGTGGAGGCAAAAACAAGAAAAAAAAATAAAGGATTTTTTGAGGACTCTTGGGACTTAAAGTGTAATTGCTTGAAGGATTTCACAATGTATTTTGTTATTGCCTCAATTACTGTTATGGCTACCACTTCTACTGTCTTCAATTTCACTACTTTTTGGAATTATTTACTCTTTCTTATCTTTCTATAATATATGTTAATGTTTTAATTTAGCTTTAGTAGTCAATTCATTATAGATCATTAGGATATGAGTAGTGTGGTTACAAGGATTGATTCGAGCAACTTCTGTGTAATTTGTTGCAAAATCTTGGCTATTGGACTTCAACAATTTTTTATGCATAATTATTGTCTTGATTATGTTTTATTTCCTAACATCAAGCTATAGTTATGCAATTAGTTGCACAATTAGTTGCTTCTTTAGGGATCTTTGGATATTTCTTATGAACATGTTATCAATTAGATATTAAATGGACATCTTAGTATTGAATTTGTCTTTTATGGATTATATCGGTGACAAAAGAATTGTCTCGGTTATCATTTATAAGTTATAATGAATTGATTACAACTATTAATAAGATGAATTGCATCTTGCTCTTTTGATAATGAAATTAGTTTGAACACTTTTTGTAATTTGATTTCACCGTTAAAGAATGTCACCACATTAATCTGTTAGTCCTTCAAAAGGATAATTTCATCTATAGTTCACCACCAATGTGTATTATATAAGTGATAATAGGGTGTTTGGTATGATTAATTCCTTATTAGAATTATGTATTTTGCTTCCAAATATTTTACCATTGTGGTTAGAATTGTTTTTATGGAGTATATAGATGTACTTAATCTCTAAAAGAAAAAAGAAATAAAGGGATAAGAGAAATGATACTTGTTTAGTTAATGTAACAATTTTCATATTGGTTATTGATATGCATCTCATTTAGCATATTAAACTTCTTATAGGTTTTGAATCATATTTTGACATAATAAACTGATAATTGCAATGTTCTTCCATGTTGTTTTATTTTCTACGTAATGAACTATCAAAAACTTCTAACATGAAATTTCTGCATGGTAGACAAGCTAAAGTTCATCATATGATGGGCATGTTATGTTGTAATGGCTAATCATATTTGCTATCAAATTGTTATTTTTTATTTTTTTAAAACAAGGTAGACCGATGTCTTTAAATCTTGATATGATACTTGTCTTAGTTATAACATTCTTGAGAAAATATCTTGATATGATACTTGCAAGCCTTCTGAAGGGATCCTTTTTGTGATTATAGTCAATTGTCATTGACAGCTTTTTAGTTGACTTTTCATTATTTCAAAATACCTCCATTTCAAGCTCTAATTGTGCTTTTGTGTTCTTGTAGTGTGTTCTTGTAGTGTTTTGAACATTTTTTTGAATTTCTTAATAGTCATATGTTTACATTGATACGTGTTTACATTTATACATTTTTATTGATTTTATAGTTGTCACTTGATATTTTAGTTATTAAATACTTATTTAATTGCACCATTTTTAAAAAATTTTTGATAGTGAGCCCCCTGAAAAATAATTTTAGTTTTACTACCGTCCACGAGGAAGGATTCTAATTCTAACTTGAAAATTAGTACAAAAGCTTCAAGTAATTCTAGAGACTTAATTCCACATTGAAGAGCTCATTCCCACAATTGTGGCAACTAATTGCATAGTTATGTCTTCTATTCCATGGACTGAGATGTTTTTCCATTTCATTCCATCATTTAGAATTTGAATTTCTATAAGACATGACTTATTGTTTTTGCTCGCGGATCCTTTGGCCATAGGTGTGGATTTAGCTATAAATGTTCAAAAACTTAAAAACTTTACAAAGCTTCTCTAATTTACTCAAACATAAAAGATTGTCTTTTTTAATGATATCCAACATGGCTTAGAGGCTTCAAAAGCTCCATAAATGCCTTTGATAACTAAAAAAGATTTTGGCCAAGAACTTATAATTCCAAGTTAACACTTACACAAATGATAATAGCTTTTCAATTATTATTAACATTAAAAAACAATTAAAGCTAAAAAGTTCAACAATTTTATTTATATACAAATAAATAATTTCATTTATAATATATATGAAAATATTTAACAATTAATAATTATAAAAAACTTAAAGTATTCATTAAATAAGCTAATTTATAATAAAATTCTTAAAAGTAATTATGACTAATTAGAAAAATAATTTATACATTTTTATTAATTAATATGTATAAAAAATTATTTGTTATAAAAAATATTTATTAAACCTTTTGTTTCTAATTTTTATTTTAATGATAACAAGCAATTGAAGAGCTATCAATAATGTGCATACAATTGCGTGGTTATATTTGTAATTTCCTAATAAAGACAATTTCAAAATTTTACATCCTTAAAACATTTTGTGAAGCATTTAAGACCTTTTGACCTTTGAAACATAACCTCTAGACCTCTTCCAATTCTCCCATACCTCAAAAAGAAGAATTTCTATATAGAAGGGTTTAGAAAAGGTTTGAAAAAGCTTTTAATTAAGATTTGAAAGTCTAGAAAATTAATAATGACCATTAAAGTCATCATAAGCTTGTGGTAAAGGTGGCCATAACTGTAGAAAGCAGTAGTGCCTAATGAAAATATAAAATTATTTGAATTTGGTGTTAGTGACTATCTCTTACATTGTAAAGAGAGTCCCTATGGCCATGCAGACAAATCATTCCTATGAAAAAAACAGGCCACACTATGGAAAAGCCATCAAATAAAGCTTGTACAATTGACATTTAAAGTAAATTTTATGTAGAAATTCAAGGTTATAAGGGAAAATGACCATGATACAGGAATACAAATTCATGATCATGGAAAGTGACATAGGCAACTAAAACTAGAGGTAAAGGATTTATAACTATTATAAACACCTTTTAACGTAATGCCATAATTATGGGTAGGTAGCTATTATGACTATAAGTGCCATAAATTTTTGGGTTATGCACTTGAACAAGCAGAATTTTGCTTATAACTTCCAATTTGTTATTAACCATTAAGTGAGTGAGGGGACTTAGGGTCCCACTTAGGTGCAACCTTTAAGAATGACATGTGTGAGGATAATTAAAGGATTATAAGGATGGACTTCTTAATGTTTACCACATAGTTAGGATTCCATGTTCAGTGAAAAAAAAAAAGAATGTGTAGTGCCAAGATCAATTAATACAGAAGCTTCTAAATCATGGATGAAAATTTACTAGTGATAACTTCTAAAGCAATGTTGCATAGTCATGGCAAATACTCTAGTCTTTGTATGGCGTTTAAAACTCTGACCTTCTAATCTACTCATAGCCTAACAAGTTGTAATTGTTCTACCTTTACCTATGCCCTTACCAAATGTTACTCTAACTCCACTTACTTTTGAAACTTTAAATATGGATTCTGATGCAACTCTGCCTTTACCTCCCTCTATCACTCCAAACCTTTTAAGACAATCACTAAGCATATGCTAAAAAGATTCACAAAAATAAGAGCCATAAGTTAGTTTCCTATATTCATCCATATGTTACCTCCCATAATTTACACATGAGGGTTGTTGTTCCATAGCTTAGCCTTGACCTTTGCTCACATAAGATAAAACTCAAAATCATTTGCCTCTATGGCTAGAGTAACTACCTTAACATTAGACTGTGGTAATGTATAATCTTCATATTTACTTTTCCTTTTGCTAAATTCTCCCATAAACTCACTAGGCCTTTTTTGCCCCGATTACTCTATTCTTTCTTTTTCTTTTTTTTCAACCTTTCTATCATTATTGTAGTAACTCTCAACTTAGTATAACTCTCAAGATCTATAACCATGACCTTGCTCTTGATCTCATATCTCAACCCTTCTTTAAACTTTTGACATTTATTGTCATGACTAGGATTTCAGATCGTGCTGGTGTTAGGGAGTGAGAGGGCTTAAGGCATTCAGAACATGCATCAAGCCTAATTTAACTCATATGAAGGCCCATTATGCCTTTCACTATATCACTTTGATAATAAAAAATCTAAACGTTTGCTAATAAAAAATCTTAAACTTTCATATACCCTACCTTGAATTCTCAAGAATAAATTTCAAGAGTTGTGGACTAAACATTTCTTTAAACATGTTATTTCTTTTCTTATTCTTTCTTTTCCTTTCTTTCATGACATAAATCATATAGAAAATAAACTCCCATAGAAGTTGTCCTTAGAATTAATGTGTTCACATTTAACTTACATCATTCTAGTCTCATTACATGTTATAATCATTAACATACATTCCTTTCATATATAATCTCATTACACTTTATGTCTTAACTATTAACATTTAACTCTCACATACATAAACTCATTCTAAATATTTCATAATATACTTAGAGACATTTTAGAGATAATTAAAAACATAAAATAATTAATAATCATATCTCTTAGTCATATAAGCAAATCCGTAATGCCATTAGTACATAAATAACTTATGCAACTATGAGTAATAATTTTAATGCTTAGCATGTAAATGATACATAACTTAAACTTTTATCCTCAAGCATGAACCCATGGCATCAATCCTATGCTTAACTTGTAAAATACCTATATGTGTGGAGGGGTGAGTTCCTTGCGGGAAACTGGGTGAGTTCCTTGCGGGAAACTCAGTGAGTAATTCTATATATCCATCATGAATGCTCATATGCCATAACATGAATGTATTTCTAATATATATGGCATAACATCTACATATATCAGTCACAAAACATACTATTACACATATGGATAGTCATGTCCATAGGAATCCCTACTTGATTTACTTATCTTTCTCGCATAGGGAGTTGCCTCTTTAATCGTGCACTCTCAAGGAGTTACTTCACCAGCGTTATCTTTTACTTATCTCTTACATAGGAGAGTTCCTTCATCAACCATGTCACATATGCATACATATCATATATGTAACAACCATTTTCATTTATAAATCATGGCATTCATGTCCAAAAATACATATGCATAAAGGTTTATTCATCATACATACATAATCCAACTTGTATTTAATGTACATATATGACATTCAATGCCCAAGTATAGATTGTTTGAACTTAGAATTCAAGATCAAAAAAATTAAAAGTCATATTTTAGAATGAGGGATAGATCTAAAGTACATTACATGTTTTATCATGATGAACCATTAAATTAATATAATTTAGGGAATCAACATACAAATGAGGGTGATAGAATTGATAGTGATTTAATAAAAGAAAATAATGATGAAGAAGATGATGGTATGATGACTTGTTATTTGATCTTGGTGAGCAATCCTATTAGACTGGTATTGATAATATGTCAGCTGGCAATAACACTAATGTTAGTGGTATTTTAGCATATGTTGAGGCACTTATGATGGATGCTTAAACAAAATTATATCCTAGATGTAAGAACATTTCAAAGATATCTTTTATCATCCAGTTGCTCCACCTCTCATGTATGACATGTTGAGTAGTGAAAAAAAATAGATATGATATTATAATTGATGAAATTATCCTATCCCAATGGTGAGACACTTTCAAGTTCTTATTATGAAGCTAAGAAAATATTAAGAGATTTGGGATAAGGATATGAATGTATTCATGCTTATAAGTATGATCGTGTCTTGTTTTGGAAATAAAATCATAACTTGGAGACTTGTCCTACCTGTGGGACTTTTTGATGTAAAGTTAATGATGGTGTGGGAAATAAGATACCACAAAAGATTTTAAGGTATTTACCACTAAGACCTAGGCTTCAATGCCTTTTCATGGCTTAAAAAAAATCTTAAAAAAAGGTGTGGCATAAAGAAAAATGCATTGTTGATTATTATATGAGATACCTAGTTGATTCCTTAACATGGAAAGACTTTGACAATGAATTTCCCTAGTTTGCAAATGATCCAAGAATTTCTAGCT
The DNA here is from genome assembly GCA_949677035.1 of Omphalea diandra. Classification (NCBI taxonomy): domain Eukaryota; kingdom Viridiplantae; phylum Streptophyta; class Magnoliopsida; order Malpighiales; family Euphorbiaceae; genus Omphalea; species Omphalea diandra. The sequence continues at coordinate 9,063 of CATIWR010050225.1, read as the reverse complement.
ATAGATGGTTTTAACCATTTGGAAACTTAAGCACCACTTATAACATATGGCCAGTAATTTTAGTTCCATTGAATATGCCCTCATGAGATTGCATGAAACAACCATTTTATATTGTCTTTGTCAATTCTAAGGAAGAAGTCACCAGGAAAAGACATCGATGTCTACTTACAGCCATTGATTGAAGAGTTAAAATGATTGTGGTTTAAAGGGGTCGAAACTTTTGATGTTTTTTATAAAAAGAATTTTCAAATGCATGTTGTTATTTTATGGATAGTAAATGACTTTTCGGCATATGGTGATATATTTGGATGGAGTACTAAAGGGTACATGGCTTGTCCAGTTTGTAATAAGCAAACATGTTCTATGGATTATGAAACAAGGTATGTTACATAGGACATCATTGTTATTTATTGAAAGACCATGCTTCGAGGAACAATAAGAAGTTCAATGGTAAAAGAGAAGATAGGGAGGTGCCTAGAGAATTAACTAGTGAGGATGTATTATCGCAGTTAGAAAGACTAAAAGATTTAGCACTAAGGAAGCTTGGTAATAAAAGAGAAAGCGCAAGCTTGAGGAATTGAATTGGACTAAATGCAACATTTTTTTTATTTGCCTTACTAGAGTAAGCTAAAGTTAAGTAACAAATTTAGATGTAATGCATATCGAAAAGAATATTTATGAGAGAACATTAGGAACCTTAATGAGTATAGATAGGAAAATAAAAGATACTACCAAGGCAAGATAAGATTTAGAGGACATGAGAACTCATAAGGAGTTGCAATTAATTAAAAGGGGTGATAGGAAAAATGTGATGTCTGCTACATTTTATTATGAAGAAGAAAGAAAGGTAGGATTTTTGTGAGTTTTTAAGGTCTATTAAATTTCTTGATGGGTATGCTTCTAATATCTCTTATTGTGTTAGTTCGAATGATCCAAAGATATCTAGTCTGAAAAGTTAAGACTGCTATGTACTCTTACGACGTATACTTCCAGTTGGTATTCGTAGATCCTTAAACAAAGAAGTACCCAATTTACTGTTTAAGTTGGGTCACTTTTTTTCAACATTTGTGTGGTAAGAAGTTGAAGAAAACTGAATTGGAGAAAATGAGAAAAGACATTTGCCTGATTTTGGGTAAACTTTAAAAGATATATCCTCCTACTTTTTTGACATTATGGTTAATTTGCTTGTTCATTTACCAAATAAAACATTGCTTGGTGGACTAGTTTAATTCAAATGGATGAATCCAATTGAAAGATAATAAAAACTCATATCCTTATTTAGATAGTTACATCCAAGTCATCATTCTTAATGTTGTTCTCTATGTTTTTGTAGATCATTATGTGAGTTTAAGTAAAGTGTACGCAATAAAGCTCATCCAAAATGTTCAGTTACAAAAGCATACATTGTGAAAAAGTGTTTAACTTTTTACTCGATGTACTTACAGGGAATTAAGACAAAATTTAACAAAGATAAGCAAAATAATGATATCATTGTTGATGATAATCTATTAATATTCTCACAAAAATGTTGCCATTTTGGAGCAACAAAATATGTCGAGTTATGAGAGTAAGATTTCAATGTGACAAAGTGGTTTGTCTTCTAAAATTGTAAAGAGGTTGAACCTTATTTTGAGTGAGTTTATAACTAGATTTTAAACTTACAAAAACAATAAAAATATTTAATAAATTTGAAATACATATTGATATGATTATTATAGGATTCATAAGGATGAGCTACACTTAGGTGGTTGTGAAAATATAGATCAAGAACATAAAGAGCAATTTCCTACATGGTTCAAAAAGTATGTAAGATAACATGGTTTGTGAATGCCATTTGTAATTACAAAATATATTATCATTTTATTATTATTTTTTCCCTTTTTCTTTTTTTAAATGACTCAATCATATCATGAAAATCCATAAGAAACAAAACGAATCTCTATATTCACTTGCATTTGCACCACATAGATAGGTAAGAAAGTACACCGAATGCATTATGAATAGAGTAAGGTTTTTATCTAAAGAAAGTGATAGTTGTTATAAAAGTCAAAATAGTGGGATTATAGTGGAAAGGAACCATGACAAAGATACCATCAACGTTTATGGTGTTCTAATTGATATAATTTAGTTAGATTATGTGGAAAATAGACATGTTAGTATATTCAAAATGTGAATGGCTTGTTCTTAGGAGAATAAAATCAAGAATACAAAATGAAGGAAAAATAGTATGTGTTAGAGTTATTGGAAAATGGTATGAGAATGATTCTTGCAGACTAGTTGATCAAGTAGGACAAGTCTTCTATATTAATAATCCTAAACTAAGAGGTGATTGGTGAGTAGTGTAACCATTTCAATATAGGCATATATAGGATGTTGATGAGATTCAGGATGATGCAATGGATGTTGACGATGTTTTCTTTATAGAAGATGAAGTATATTAAGAGAATGATATTAATGATGCCTTTAAAGTTGGTTTTAGTGAAATATAATCACTAAATAGAGATGATATGGGTTCTTAAAGATGTTAAGGGGTTAGTACTTTTAAGACTACTAGAAGTTTTTGAAGAGGAGAACTTAAAGAATTTTGATGAAGAAGATGAGATAGATGATACTTTGATTGATTATTGTCATAGTGAGGAAGAATCTTAACAAAATAATGATTATGATAATGACACTGATGATAAAAATAGTTAAATTAATAGAATATTACATTTTGGAGCACTTGTGAACTCATTTTATTCTTTACACTATATTTGTTGCCTTGATTGATATGTTTATCATACCTTTAATTATTTGCAGGCACATTAATGTGTTTCAATTCTAAAGTTTGGAGTTGCTGAGTTGGTACATTGGTTGTTGTTGAATGGTGTTGAACACTGCAACTATAAGTTCACATCCATATTCTTAGTTTCTATATCATGAGATGTTATTTCTCTTGGAGTTAGGCATGTCGTTTGGGTATGTATTACTAATTTGTGATTTTTTTACATGATCAAAAATTACACTTACTGCTTATTCCATTGTTTAGCTAGGTTCCATTACTAGTAGTTCATGTTCATTCTGAATTTCTAGCAAATTACTGTAGGTGTGTTGACTTGCTCAATGATTGAATAAAAAGGTATTGTTTTCTTTGAAATGTTGTTCACTTTCTTAGGTTTTACTATACGGTGCTGACTTTTCTCTTGCATCATATGTGGTATTATAAAATAAATTGGTTCAACAAATTGTTCTTTTAATAAATTATGCATAGTTCTATTGTGGTTGTCATTTTATTTCTCACTATCTTGTTAATTTTACTGTAGGCATGGCATGGGATATGGCTGCTTTGCCTCTTTTAGCTTCCATCTTTAGTTGAGGATCCTAACGCTTATTAATTCAGCATCAAAAGCTTATAAAAGAATTATTGTGTTTTTTTTTCAAGTGATTATTTTAAGACATAGTAGATTTTGATCATTGTTTTTATTTTATCATTGGTATTGGATTTGTTTATTGATGTCTTTAGAACTTTTCACTTCATACCGATTATATGTTATAAGACAATAGATACTAATCATTATTTCAACTTTTATAGGTGTGATCAACGTTCTACATATGTTAAGTTTGCTTGATATCTTGATTTATGCTTATCAAGTGTGAAGAATATAATGTTATGTTATTTTTGTTGTGTTTAGTCACTTGAATCTCTTCTTTTTTGCTTTCAAATTTAAGTTTATTTTCATGCATGAAACTGTATATTTGGTTACAGTGAAACTATGAAATTGGAAGGCTGCATATATTTGATTCTACTGAAAGCTTGCTTTGTAGGAAGCTTTGTGCATTATGGTATTTTATGCATTGAATCTATGTCTGCATACCTAGTGTGTTTGAAATGTACATTAATTAAAATATGATGCTATTGTCAAAAATATGTGGATGATAGTTAAAAATAAATTAAGTAAATTTCGAACAAGGGAAGAGTGAGCATGATTAGTAAAATAATGATTAGTAAATATGCTAATTATGATTGCTTCTTGTTAATTTATGTAAACTAGGGACAACATTAAAGGACTTTTTGGCTATAATTACCCACTTCTACTTCCAACTATAATTACCCACTTCTACTTCCAACATGAGATATCAAATTTTGGGTATAAACGCATGCTAAAATTGAATATGATAGTTAAAAAACTAACATAATACCAAAAAATTATAAAGGTTAAGATTTGAAGTTGAATCTTTTACATAAAGTGCAATGGCTTAACCAACTAGCCAAATATAGTGCTTTGTTAATATTGTGAAAGCAAATATATAATAATTAAAACTAGTTCTTTTACCCAACCAAACCTTTCTAGATTTGGTATGTAATTTTTGCAAATTTAAATTTTCAATAATAAATGTTATCTAACTGTGGCAATAAACAAGCAATTCAATGTGATAAAATACATTAGGCTTTAAGAAAGTTTGAGGGCATAAAAAGGATGAAGTATTAGTGTTTGATACTTCTTTGACATTAACATGCACCTAAGACATGTCAAACATATGTTCAAACGTGCCATTATTATATTATTTTTCTAATTTGACATGGTTCAAATACAACTTCAGCATAGCATGGACACAGTATTGACATAGTCAAAACACATAATGTGCATGGATATCAAATTGAAATATAATTTTCTTTTTGAAATTTCAATTCTCTTTATATTTGTTTTTAAATGCTTAGCACTAGTGTAATTTTCTTATTAAATATAGCATAAGTAACTCAATTAGAAAGCAATCAAATTAATATCTAAATTATGAGTATTAACAAAATATAAAAAAGTAAAGAAATGACTATATATATATATATATATATTAAATCACATAATAATTTTTAAAATATTTCAAGTATTGTTTAATTTTGGTAATAGTACAATTTTAAAATATGGTACAATGTTTGGGTAAGTTAGTTATCACATGAAAAACCAAAAAAAAGGAAACGGAAATACATGATTTTGTTTTAATTTCATACCCTTTAAATCAAATTTCCATTTAAAATTTTTTATTGTCTTAAGCCACTAACTTATACACTTGGTCATAAGGCTCCACTCTCCACTAACCTTGTCTTTGCTATTAGACCGTTTTCTTCCTCTTTCTTCATTTTCTTCATTTTCAGCTTCCTTTCTTTGCTCTTTACAAATTCTTGAACAAAATTAGCTTCCATGACACTAATACATACCAAATCTAATAATTTTTTTAATCCTTAAATTCACATGAAGCTTAGCTATTAAAACTTCATTTATTTTTTGAATACAACACAACTAAAGGTAAAAGATTCAATTACTTACCACTAGAGTTGTACTTTGATTTAGAGTACATGGCCAGTCTATATTGAAAGCTTATTAAAATCACTTGGCATCATAAGTTATACATGATTTAGAGTTGTAATTTCATTTGGCATCAAAATCACTCTATTTTGACGTCAACACCATAAGTTATTAGGAGGGAGATTCATAACTAAAATTCCTTTGATTCTTGTGATGGAGGAGGAGTTTAGGGAATATTAAGATACCATCAAATAGCTCTTTAGGAGAGGATCAAATTTGGAAAAGCTCAACCACTACCTCTACCAGGAAGTTAGTGCATGGGCGCTAAATGCCTCAAGTTGAGAGTGGCGGTGAGATTTCGATGCCTAATTTTGTTCCCATATTTTTAAACTAATTGATAGTATTTTTTTTATAGCAACTTTAATTTTCATACAAAGTAAAAATGACGTATGTATAATTTTCTAGGAATTTTTTAATTATATAGGTTATTAAATATGTAAAAATGAGTGTTTCAATTGATTAGAGTTTGTTAAGATATATAAGACTTCAATGTTATACATTGTAAGTCATTATTCAATAAATCTAAGCAATTATCTATGTTTTAATAAATTTGGAATATGGTTTAGGATATTGAAAACTTATTTCTACTTTCCTATTTCTTTTCTTTGAAAATTTAATTTCTTATTTTTGTATGAATTGAAAATAAAACAATAGACATTGTACTTGTATTTAATTGCATAATAATATACCAAATAAAATTTCTATTAAACTTAATTTCTATATGGGTGATATAATTTGACTTTTGATTATATTGAATTTATATCTTATAGTTTATCTTAATTATAAAGTTTTAAATAGAGTATTTGGATATCTTAGCTCACATAAGGAAAGAGGTCATGACCTAAAACTAATAAGTAAATTAAGTAAAAAAATTGGTGGCCAAAATTTTAATTTGGCACTTTTTTAATTTAGTTAAGGAAGATGAATCATAACTCCCCACATCTCTTCTCTTCCTATTTTGTTCTCATACATTAATGAAAATTAGGTTAAGCATATATCAAAATCATCTCTCTTTCATGCCTCTTTTCTATCTATTGCCTTGCAGTAGAAGAATTGTGAGGAAAACAATTGCTCCTAGTAATGTAGTTAGCCCTCCTTCCTTGAATGTTTTTTTTTCTTTTGGTAAATCTAATGATCATTATAATGCTAAAGATGTTAAATTCCCCTTTTTAGCTTTTCTTTCCTTATTCTTCATTTTGGAAAATTTTACTTAGAATTGGGTTAATATTATTAATTAACAATTTTTAGTCTAATATGATTACTAATGGTAAAATATTTATTCTTTCAATCATTTTCAACAAAATATGATTGCTAATGGCATCTTTTTTGAAAATTTATCTTATTTCATTTGTGCCTCTGAAATTGTTGTGCATTGGATGTGGGAAAAAGAAAAGCATTGATTTGATAATGTTATACTGCTGGTAAATTTTATTAATTTCTTGATGTTTTGAAACGAACAAGGTTGGATTGATCCTTACCCATATGTTAAAGAATAGTTGCCCAAAATCTATCAAACTAAGTATTGGAGTTTTGATCTTCAAATCCCAACTAGACCTCTAGAAAGCTTGTCTCTAGCAACCTAAGTTATAAAGATTCAAAGTTGTGTTAACTCAAACTTTAAATTAACCAAGCCAATTTAAGATCAGAATTAACAAGTTTGTGAAATTATTAAGCTTTCACTCAACAATCTCACCAAGTCCACTCAAGAACTCAAGGAGAGAATTTATTGTCACAAGCAAAATTGCTAACAATAATAATATTGATTCAATTCATTCTCTTGGCAGAATATGAGGGTTATGTATAGCCTTACAATGCTTAATCCAAAACCAATTAGGATTTGGTTAACATTCCATAATAGAATTCAATATTTCCTAATGTAATAAGGAAAAGGCAATCCTAAACTAAATAGGAAAACTAAAGAAACATTATGATTGGTCAACAAGATTAGACCACGATACTTTCCTAACTAAAGAACAACTCTTCCAAAATAGAAAAGGAAAAGGATTTAACCTAATGAGGAAATCCTAATGGCATTAGGAAATATTGCCAACTAAAGAAATCTTGCAAGAATCTTTAACTTTAGGCCTTATTTCCTTGCTTACACAACTTGGGCTTCCTTTTACATGCCTTGGGCTTTTTTTTACATGCCTTGGCCGAATTGGGTCATGCTTGGATGCTCTCCACAAGTTGGGCTCCATTGTATTAAATTAAGTGCTTCATTTGAAGAGTTTAAGCTCACATCAACTTTTAATTGGCTTCACACATCCTTTGCTCTTTTTAGGCTAATCAAAGTGTAATTCCTTGTTGCATGAATGCTCAAATTACATCCTTAAACTTCTTTAGCCTTCCCTTTATGATTGGGCCTTGAAGTTAAAGTGGATCCTTTACTTTAACCTGAGCTATTTGCATTACTCCCTCCTTCCTCAAGAGGATTCATCCTCGAATCTAGACGTATAAGAAAGCATAAACCAAGTATAAGAACTAACAAAAAGAATCCTAATTAAGCTTATCATACAAATTGTAAGTCTTTCCACCCAGATCAAATACAACACGCATGGAACCACCTACAATAGGGTTAGTATATACCAAATGTTGCAAAAGTCTACCAAAAAGAGTTTGAATCAAAATCAAATGTCTAAAATAAACCCTAATACACATTTTCCATCTAGTATGGAGAAATACTAAAGCATCAAATTTCTTTAAAATTAAAACACTAGAAAATCTAGGTTTATCAAACCAAGATTTCAAAATCAAATAAGAACATGAAACATAAGAATCAAAGGAAAACCTTTTTTCTAACCAATGCTTAAAATAGAAAGAAGAATAAAACAATGGTTTATAAATATTAAAACAATAAGAAGAACATATAGAGAGATAGAATTTTGAAAAATAAGAACTAAGGTCTTTTAAAAAAAAACACACTTCTAAAATGAAAACAAGATTTCTAAAAATAAGAATTACATTAAGTCAAAATCCTAAAATTAAAAGAAGACAAGCTAAAATAGAATTTAAAAGGAAACAAACGTTTAAAACAAAAAGAGTTCTTTGAAACATAAAAACATGAAGACAAATGTTTATCACTAAAATAAAAAGGATTAAAAATGTTCAAACATGAATAAGAAGAGCTATCATGTTGAAAACAAGAAGAAAAACATGAAAAACAATTTGAAGAAGAAGAAATCCTAAGAGAAGGAGAAAAATGTTTAGAATAAAAGAAATTCTTTAAAATGCACAAGCAAGTATTTAAAGAAGAAAAAAAATTAGAAATACAGAAACAATACTTAAAACAAAAAGAACTATGCCAATAACACATAAAACAAGTACAAACATCTAAACAAGAATTAGTAAACTCCCTTTTACATAAAGTTTCAACCTCACTTTTTAGCACCATTATCAAAAGTAGTATAAGTTAGGTTGTCTTGCTTACTAAGCACCTCCATTAAAAACCATTCTTCATAACCTTGCAAAAGAGACACAAAAGGACTATACAAAAGATTGTAAATTTTGTTAGTGGTGTAATACATCCCTTTGAACAAAAATATGGTTGTGGTCTTGGAAGAATTGGTTTTTATCTCACCACTCTCTTTTAATATAAGGGCTTTCTCATCACACCCTCTCCTTTTGCATGCACATCACTTGGGTTTGGTGCATCCTCTATAACCTCTCCTTTTACCGCTATAAGCTCACACCTCTCTATTGTTTTCACACAACTCTCCTTTTG